>JAKMXF010000302.1:462388-524454 GCA_024704765.1 Oopsacas minuta
TGTACGTCCAGCTGCCGCACTTCCTCCTGTACGTCCCAGCTGCCGCACTTCCTCGTGTACGTCCAGCTGCCGCACCTCCTCCTGTACGTCCAGCTGCCGCACCTCCTGCAGTACGTCCCTGCTGCCGCACTTCCTCCTGTACGTCCCAGCAGCCGCACTTCCTCCTGTACGCCCAGCTGCCGCACTTCCTAGTGTACGCCCAGCTGCCGCACCTCCTCCTCTACGTCCAGCAGCCGCACCTCCTCCTCTACGTCCAGCAGCCGCACCTCCTCCTCTACGTCCAGCAGCCGCACCTCCTCCTCTACGTCCAGCTGCCGCACCTCCTCCTCTACGTCCAGCTGCCGCACCTCCTCCTCTACGTCCAGCAGCCGCACCTCCTCGTCTACGTCCAGCTGCCGCACCTACTCCTCTACGTCCAGCTGTCGCACCTCCTCCTCTACGTCCAGCTGCCGCACCTCCTCCTGTACGTCCCAGCTGCCGCACTTCCTCCTGTACGTCCAGCTGCCGCACTTCCTCCTGTACGTCCAGCTGCCGCACCTCCTGCTGTACGTCCCTGCTGCCGCACCTCCTGCTGTACGTCCCTGCTGCCGCACTTCCTCGTGTACGTCCAGCTGCCGCACCTCCTGCTGTACGTCCCTGCTGCCGCACTTCCTCCTGTACGTCCCAGCAGCCGCACTTCCTCCTGTACGCCCAGCTGCCGCACTTCCTAGTGTACGCCCAGCTGCCGCACCTCCTCCTGTACGTCCAGCTGCCGCACTTCCTCCTGTACGTCCCAGCTGCCGCACTTCCTCGTGTACGTCCAGCTGCCGCACCTCCTCCTGTACGTCCAGCTGCCGCACCTCCTGCAGTACGTCCCTGCTGCCGCACTTCCTCCTGTACGTCCCAGCAGCCGCACTTCCTCCTGTACGCCCAGCTGCCGCACTTCCTAGTGTACGCCCAGCTGCCGCACCTCCTCCTCTACGTCCAGCAGCCGCACCTCCTCCTCTACGTCCAGCAGCCGCACTTCCTCCTGTACGTCCAGCTGCCGCACCTCCTGCTGTACGTCCCTGCTGCCGCACCTCCTGCTGTACGTATCAGCTGCCATACCTCCTGCTGTACGTCTTAGCTGCCTTACAGCTCCTCCTCTTGCAAGATTTCAAACGATTTTGAAATCATTTTATCCAATTTATAATCGATGTGAAGTCCTTTTATACAATTTCAAATCAATTTGACATCAATTAATTAGAACAAAATTCATTTTTTCGAAAAAGAACAATAACCTGCTAACAATAGGCTAGGTGTAATAGTAATAACTGTTTATTGAAATCTAATTCCAATGTTATGAAATCAACCCTACAATTTGAAAAGGAGGAATCTTCCTTCAAGAAATGTCCAGGGAACGAAATTTCCGGGGAACGAAATGTCCGCTAATCATTTTAAACATTTGATACAATTTTATATCATTTTGAACTCATTTTATACAATTTCAAATCAATTTGACATCAATTAATTAGAACAAAATTCATTTTTTCGAAAAAGAACAATAACCTGCTAACAATAGGCTAGGTGTAATAGTAATAACTGTTTATTGAAATCTAATTCCAATGTTATGAAATCAACCCTACAATTTGAAAAGGAGGAATCTTCCTTCAAGAAATGTCCAGGGAACGAAATTTCCCGGGAACGAAATGTCAGCTAATCATTTTAAACATTTGATACAATTTTATATCATTTTGAACTCATTTTATACAATTTCAAATTAACTTGAAATTATTTTGAAATCATTTTATAGAATTTCAAATCATTTTGAAATCATTTTGTAATCATTTTATACTATTTTAAATCAATTTTAAAACATTTGATGCAATTTTATATCCATAAAGAACTATTGTATAAAACATCTCTACTCCAATAATCAGCAATTTTAGGGAAAACAACAGGACCCATGTGGATCAACAAACCAATGAACATTCGTATTTCAGTTCTATCAGTTTGCTTCCAGTTATTGAAACGAGAATTACTGCGTAGTTTTCTAGAGTTCAATAAAAATTGCTCCGCATATCTATTAGTTTCCTGTACCATCATATCACAAAACTGGTCAGTTAGAAAGAGATCGAACCGAAGTTCCAAATACTTAGTTTTACCGATCTCAAGCGAATCGAAAAGAAAGGCAGATTTATCAAGTGATAATTGTGGATAGATAGGAGATGAGTTTCCCTTCTCGAGTATCTCTTTACAAACATTGGCACTATTCATGTCCTGCTCCTCATTGCAACAAAATAGTAAGAGATAAGTTGCAAGAGTCATTGGAGATACATGCTCGTTTTCAGCGACTGATTCGAGGTGAGACTTAAGAGAAGAGAGCCGATTTCTCAAACCTTTGGTCGTTAAGTTAGCGAGCGATTTCTTTTTTTGAAAGATTAAAGTCTTCTTCAAAGTTAATGGTTAATGAAGAAGAGGCACTTAACCTAGGCTTCTTTGGCAGAGGACAGAAGCACATGGAATTCCAAGTATCAAGGTCCGAATATTTATGAAAAGAAGCTCTCTCTTTTTGGATATCATTGAACTTCAGACGAAAGAAATTTTGCTGATCTCGATCAAAACCATGAGTTGAAATAAATTGGTCTGCGATTGAACGAGTGCTAAGTAATTTATGCTCACAATAAAACTGAAAAGCTTGAAGGTTGTTCATTTTCTAGATAAATAATATATTATTTATTAACAATATTGTAAATACAGGGCAAAAAGTAAGATTATATATATATATGGATGCATGTTTGTTTTATAAGCTATTAAAATACATTCTGAAATCTAAGAATTAAGGAACTTTTGACGAAAATTTTCTCACAGTAGCAGAGTGTTGATTTTTTAATAGAATCTTTGTAAAAATACGTGATGAGAACATTTATTTATATTAACTACAAGCTGAATTTTGTAAACATAAGCATAAAATTGTAAATAACTTTACGTTTTGATTATATCCCTAAGCAACCATAATATTTATATAAAATTTTGAAAAGAGAATTATTCAAAATATTAGATAAATTCAAAAGTTCAAGTGATTGAAACTATATTTGCGCGAATTTTCGGGAACCTGGAAATTGCTGTATTTTATAGAGAATAAAAAATGGTATATTATAAAACTCAGGAGACAACTTGACAGAACGCGACAGATGAAGTTATGAGACTTCGAAGTTGAGTGACGACAGAAATATCTAACAGAAAAATTTATCAAAATATTTGAGCTATTTTAAGGATTTATTATTTGAACTCCGATTTTATAATCACTATAAAAAGAGAGTAGTCGAAAATGCAATAAAATGAAGTCTTTGGAGTGTATTAGTTGCTTAGATACTGGAATTTAAGTTCATTGATATAAATGAATATCTGGGGTTTTCAGGAATAATTTCTGAGCAAGAAATTGTAATGCTTATATACATTCCAGTTCTTACTAAACTAAATGATGAATCATAACAATTTTAGACATTTCAAGTAATTGGATATTTCTCTTTCCAATGAACTTTAAATGGTTACTAAATATCGGATTGAAATTTTTACCAATTTCCAGGGGGTGTGCCACTGTGTCAGGATAAGAGAGTTCATAATAGGCGTCAAAGAATGCAGATAGAAATAGAATATATTAAAATATATACAGAAATTAAATTAAGTATAATTAAAATTCAAATCAACAAAGAAGATGAGGTATAATATCTAGTCATTCTAGTGGACTGAGTAAGTTGTCCGCAGTAAGGTAAGAAAAGGAATTGTGCTATTTATCTTCCAGACATAGGCATGATAACCATCTTGCCGAAAGAAGCAAAAAAATCAAAAAATCTTATAGAAATCACAATATTAGAATAGGGTGAGTATATATTTTGATTCGGACATATTTATATCTAAGCAGTATAGTAGTTTGGGGACATGACTGAAACAAAGTATCTCAAAAAACATGGGACACAAGATTTGGTGATGGTCGTGAGACTATTAACTTAAGAATTTCTAGGATGTATTTGTTACATTTGTTTTGAGAAAACAAAAAAAATGGCTAGTTCTTTTTCATATATTAAAAAGGGTAAGTCTTTCTCATGAACACTGATGGGCCTAACTATAATGTTCCTGAATCATAATTTAGCTCAGGCCTTATTGCAAAATATTGGAACTTCTAGAATGTGTGCGTGGTAGTGTATTTTATGGTCACCACAAGAACATGTATTCAGTCCTTTTTGGATTTTTGAGCTGGTGAGCTACACACATGAACACCGATAGGCCTAAATATATGTATTTGACAAAATAATATATACATACTAGGGCTATTGTGAGAATATTGCAATTTCTAGAATGTAATTGTTAATTCAGGGCTGTAGCCATGAAAATACAAGTGGTCCTGTCGGATACAGCAAAACAAGACCAAGTGGTCAGATAAAGCTATATAATACAGGGGCGTCAGAAATGCCACGATTGCCGCGGCATGATTTCCAAAGCAATATTATCTTGCACTTGATTAATGTTTATGATTTGTGAAAGATTCTTGCATAGACCGAATATTCTGTATTTTTAATTATTTGCCTTGAAATTCATTATTGATTAATCAATGTCAACATCAATGATATAAGCGCTGGATATTTTTTCGTATTCAAAATATTCAATTCTTGCAACATTTCTCGGGGAATGCAACTAAATTTGATTTGAATATAACTGAAAGCGCCCTAAATTTTCGCATATCTTAGGCTTGTTTCTACGAAAAATTATATATTTTGAAAATCATAATTTCAAAGAAACAAGATATTTAACTAAATATTGATAAAGGCCTGGACCATGATGAAACATTACATATATCTTGACGGGTATATCCAAAATTATGATTTTTGGGTCTACGGCTACCCAGGCTCATAGAACAAGACCCCAATGTTATCACAATAATAGGTTACTTTGGAGCGAGTGGAAGGATTCTAAAATTGGTGTATCAATGTATATTCACTATCCCTTCTAAGAATCGGCCAGGAAATGGCTAAATTTCCATCTTTGTGGGCGTTCCAATGTTTTCAAACGCCGAGTGATCAGCCTAATACATGAGGGTAGACCGCTTAGCTGGAGAACTATGTAAACTACTAAGTATCTACAGTTCCCTTATGGGTGGGTAAACCTTACTTTTGATAATATTATCAATAAGCAGCGAGCTGCGGTAATAATGTTTTCCTCCGACGGTGCTGAATATAACCTGGACAAAAGGCCAGGTTGAACTATACAACCTGACAGATTGTGAGATTTAGGAAACTGCAGGCAAAAGTAGTCAGGTTGAAACCGGAACAACCGGATCGGTGACTACGGTCCAGTAATTATTAGTTCACAATCAATATAGAATCGGAAAAATGAAAAGTTTGGCCGATCAGTGGTTGTGTGAGAACAAACCGATCCAAAGAATTCAAAAAATACACATGCAAGTCTTGGTGGTGGCTATAAAAGAAAAAGGATTGAAAACATTCTTGAAATAGAATAATATTACTAGAGCATTAGTAAATATTATGATTCGGAAACTTTTACATTCATGCACATTGTCATGTGAATGACAGACAGATTAGAGAAAATCCAAAGGCCACCAATAAATCCAGACATAGAATATTCATTTAGCATTAGTAATATTTGATGGAACAACAGCCGCTGCATTGAATATTAACCACCAATTGCGAAACCATCTTTCTACAAATTCACAGACTGTAGACTTTATTAGCTTAATGTGCATGGGTAGAAGATCTTCAATATCAATGCTCCTAATAAGGTTACGAAAGACACTCGGAAAGTTTTTAGCCACACAAAAAGTATGCAAGATATTGAACAAAATTATTATATCTTCTCAATGTATTCGCCTCTAGCTTGTGTAAACTTTTCATCCTTTCAACCCACTTTTCTATCATGTTACACCACTGAGATTTGGTAAGTTCAGCTGGCACAAGTCCATAAATCACCTGCACAACACTTTCAGACGATGAGCTTTGAAGAACATATGGTGGGTCCTACTAAAATCGTATAACGACCAAGTATCCAGGCAACAAAATGTCTGGCGACGACTTGTTAAACGACAAAATTTCCTAGCCACGATGTCCTACTTGAATGTGTCCGATTACCTTCCCTGACACACACATACGTGTAATTCTGCTTTTATAAGATTAGGAATTGTATTATATAATCGTATTACTTGTCTGTGTTAACTAACAACCATCTCATTTCCTCAGTATCCTTTGTATTATTGCCGAAACAGCTTGGTTGAAAAGATTTCACTTATTTGGGATATTCGTCATTGGATTCGTCTCGATTCATGTTACATTTAATAAATTTCTTTCAATTACTAAAGCCTTAGGCAAAATTATAGCTGCATATTGGATAAAACGAGCCAAAATTGGTTGACTATGCTACTATGGGCCGCTACACGAATATTTGAATATTCTGAATTTAGGACTAAACTGAGATGGAAGTGGATGTATATTAATGAAATTTCATTTTTTATTACCAGGCACCCACAGTGGGTTACTTGAGTGCATTGGGTTAAATTTACACTTGATTTAGTGTATTTTGAAAGTGATGTATTTTCTAGATACATATTGGAATACACAGCCCAACAGATATGAAAAACATTTCTGGTGCCTCAGAATTTCGTCCTATTTTAGAGTATACTGGATTTGCTGATTTCAATACTACAATTGGTTTTCCTCCATTAGCTCTAGTTTTTGAGCTTGAGGATATTTCCTTAAATACTGATTCGCCTTTAATGTAGGCTTAATTTGGGATATATAATACCCTAATTGAATCATTTTTCTTTAGTAAATCAGAACAATTTTGTGCCTGACTTAAGTCTTGAAATATTGCATCTTTCATTTATTCTTGAACCACATCATGCATGCTTAATATTTTGGATATCATTGTTGTCATATTATATTGATTTCCATTTCAAATACTAAGTAGTTATTGTTGTATTACATGGCTTCGTAACGAAGAAGTTGTTTGAATAACCCAAATGTATTCTGCTATATTTGTGGTGGCTATACTATGAGAGAACACCGAAAACCTATTTCTGACTTTGTTAAGAAGGCATATCTTGCTTATTTTGGAGTCAGGCTTGGAGACCAAGATAAATTATGGGCCCCGCACATAGTATGTAAAACTTGTGCGGAGCATCTGCGGTAATGGACTGTTTGCAAGAGGAGAAGTCTGAAGTTTGGTATACCAATGGTTTGGAGGAAGCCAAAAAACCATTATGATGATTGTTACTTCTGTATTGTCAACATCAAGGGCATCAATTGTAAGAATAAGAGTAATTGGACATATCCTGACCTAGAGTCAGCGAGACGACCTGTTCCACATTCAGATGGGGTGCCCATTCCGGCTTCGAACCTTCATTAAATGATTCAGATATTCTTCATGAAGCAGAAGTTAATTCGAGTGATCGCGATTTTGAAGACACTTCATCGATGGTCCCCCAACGTTTTGATCAACTCGAACTGAATGATCTGATCAGCGATCTCGACCTCTCGAAAGAATCTTCTGAAGTACTGGCATCCAGGTTGAATGACAAAAATTTACTTCACCCTGGAACCAAGATTACATATTATCGTAACAGAGAGCAGTCTTTACTGCCTTACTTTTCCAACGACAACAGTCTAGTTTGGTGCAATGATGTTGGAGGCCTTTTAGGAGAAATGGGGGTACAAGAATATAGGCCAAATGAATGGCGCCTTTTGATCGACAGTTCTACTAGGAGTTTGAAATGTGTTTTGCTCCATAATGGGAACAAATATGCTTCTATTCCAATTGGTCACTCAACCAGTATGAAGGAAGTGTATGAGTCAATCAAACTGGTTTTGGAGAAACTGAAATATCATGTTCATCAATGGGTAATTTGTGTTGACTTAAAGATGGTTAATTTCCTCCTTGGCCAGCAAAGTGGCTACACAAATACCCATGCTTCCTTTGTCTTTGGGATAGCCGAGCAAGAAATGACCACTGGAGAAGAAAAGATTGGCCCTTGAGAAAGAATATGGTAGTGGGAGAAATGAACATCAATAACAAACTTATGCTTACAAACAGGGAAAGGATCATTCTTCCACCACTGCATATCAAACTGGCGCTCATCAAATAATTCGTCACAGCTCTGAATAAAGATGGTTCCTGCTTCCATTATCTATGCAATTCATTTCCTGAACTTAGCACCGAAAAGTTCAAAGCTGGAATATTTGATGGCCCCAAGATCAGAAAGCTCATTAAAGACACATGTTTTATTAGTTCCATGAATGACACTGAATCTGGAGCTTGGTCCGCATTTGTATTAGTTACACAAATTTTTTGGGCAACTACAAAGCAGAAAATTCTGCTGAATTAGTAGGCAACATGCTCTCGAAATTCAATAATCCTGGCTGTAAGATGAGCATCAAGGTTCATTACCTCCATAACCATTTAGATCATTTCCCGGAAAAACCTTGGTGACCTAAGTGAAGAATAAGGAGAAAGGTTCCATCAAGACATCAGGGTAATGGAAGAGAGGTACCAGGGAAGGTGGGATATTCACATGATGGGAGATTACTGCTGGAGTCTTCAGCGAGATTGTCCAGGCAAATCTCACTCAACGGTGTCCCGGAAAAGACGCTTTTTAGACGTTGATTGATTGTTTCTACTGTTTATGGAATTTTCTGTATGCATTTTTACTCTTGTGATAACGTTTATGCATAGCCTACTAAATATAAGGCCTAACAGTAAAAGTACCAGGGATGAAGTATTAGCTGAAAGCATTTATATACTTGGTTTCTTTATTGTAGGAAAGGTGCATTTTTGCCTGAATAAATGTTTTGCAGATTTGTAGAACATCAAATTTTACACCAATAAATACTGAATATTTTCAAGAATGCGTCAAAATATGTGTCTAGTAAGCAATTATTTAGCAAAATATGTCATTCTTCGATGCCACGTAGAACGTTAAATATTGCATTTATCAACTCAAAGTGAATAAATGAAATGATCTATAGATCCTTTTATACAAATTGTCAAAAATTTGTCATTCAAAAGTTAGCTCGTTGTTGAGTTAAGGTAGAGACCATGGATGACGAATTTTAATGAATATTCAATTATAACTCGACAATCATTAAAATTATCGCAAACTCAGAATAGTCAATTTATACTATTTACCCGACCTCCCATACCCTTGCAATAAATTTTGATATGATATCTCTCACCAATGTGACGATGCCCATATATGGTAATTTTCAATATTCCGCAATACTCTTCAATTATTTCATATCAAAATGTATTACAAGGGTATGGGAAGTCGGGTATAGAGTATAAATTGGCTAGTATGATTTTACCATAACTTCACCGATTTTTTAGTTACAATGAATATTCATTCTAATTCGTCATCCATGGTCTCTACCTTAACTCAACAACGAGCCAACTTTTGAATGACAAATCTTTGACATTTTGTATAAAAGGATCTATAGATCATTTCATTTATTCACTTTGAGTTGATAAACGCAATATTTAACGTTCTACAAGGCATCAAAGAATGATATATTTTACTAAATAAATGCTTACTAGAGACATATTTTACACATTCCTAAGTTTTACCATTTATTTGTGTAAAATTTGATGTCCTACAAAAATGTAATACATTTATTCAGCCAAAAATGCATTTTTCTGCAATAAAGAAACTATGTCTATAAATGCTTTCAGCTAATACTGCATCCATGGTGCTAAAATTTCGAGTTACTGTTAGGCCTTATGTTTAGTAGGCTATGGTTTATGCTAATGGCAAAAAATTCTTAACATATATATTCGTATATGTATATATTATAGTAATTAATTAGTTTAAGTCAATTGCGGATATATTTCAAAAAACAAGAGCTGATTGATCAAAACTGACGGCATTTTTCGAATCTACGTACAAAATATACCTAAAAACAAGTCACACTTCCAAGGCACCAAAATACCTGTTGACCAGTCTTATCTATATTTCAAGTTTCGTATCATTTCCTTGAGTAATTCTCAGTTTATGTCCAATCTAATGTATGTGATAATTGGGATCGTATATTGTTCTATAAATGGCAGTATATTTTGACATTAGTTATAGTTCAAAATACTAAAATGACTATCCTGTCAAACTCAAGTTTTCTGGGTCAAAGATTCGATCGAAAATATTCCACTACTGATTCTCCACTATTCTCCGTTATTATGGACATCAGTTTAGATGTTTCGCAATTGATTACCTTGACAAAACATCTATAAAATTTTCAGTGAATGCTTTCGTACCCGCATAATCAATCACAACTGATTAATCCTTTGATATCAATTCTTTAGCAGGTTTAGTAACACTGGTCAACAAAATATTTTCAATATTCTTTGATGTTCATACTAATTTAATTCATTTAAGGAGTTATCCCATCCTGATTCTGAAATATCATCATTTTCCCTATTTACCTGGTATTCAGTGTTCAAAGCAAATACTTTTTGAAATATTTCTTATGTTTTTGTTTTTGCCATTGTATTTAAACGATTGGTCTGTTTGTATTCAAAATATCACGATTTCAATGCTATTCGCACTATGGTCCGTTACACAATAGTTTTACGCAACCCTAAAAAGCATTATTTTAACGTGAGTTATTTAACTCTTGAAATGCCACAAATATTTCTGTGGAACCTCGTTAATCCGACACCTGTCCAATCCGGAATTTCCCTAAACCCGACATTATTTCAGTTCACGGATCATTTTGGAATAGTAAACAACCTCAATAATCCGGAACGTCGCTATTCCAGAATCCTACAATTACATGTATAATACGACATTTTTCGTCTATCAAAAAATGTCGGATCATGGTTGTTATTTTCCTTCCTTAATTCGACATTATAGTTTTTCTGTTGAACCTAGTATACTGTTAGTATCATATTACTCTATCCTAAGGCTTACATTTACTTTTATTGTAGGCCTCCATAATCCGACATTTGGTCGTTTTGACAAATCTCGGATTACTCAGGTTACTCGATATTCCGACATCTTTTCATCTCCCATTGAGTATCGGATTATGGAGAAATATATCTACTTGCTTTGGAAGAGTATCTTTGGAGATATGTTGGTATTGAAGTAACTTTATCTCATTATTGTGTCACCTAAACCATAATCTTCGTATATTGGGTGGAAATCTGTGGTTATATCAGTTATGAAGCTGCAAATTCTACAGGATACTTGCGAGTCATTTTCTAGCCCGTTAGAAGTTTGAATTTGATTTCTCATCTATACGCACTGAATATTCAGCAATTAGCACATATACCGCCTGTATTTCGATGACGTCATAAATATACATTAAATCTAATTTGTTTAATACTTCTTTTATTGAAAAATTATTACGTATAATACGTATTATACGTTCAATCTACAATTTTTGGTTATGTATCTTCTATTGGGCTGATTTCTGCAATAGATATTTTACATAAATCAGAAGTTCTCGAATTGTAAATAAGAAATATCAGCTTAGTTCGCCGATTTTTAAATACTTGATAAATATTTGATATGTACAAGTCTAACAATGTCAAAATCTCCTATTTCGAGATTAACCTGGAAGTATAATACTTTAATTGATCAAGTATAATCTATTTTACGATTATTACGTATTATACAACTTACCATTAAATCTCTATTTCATTTGTTATATCTATGGTTATTCTTATCCTTAAGGGCGTAGCTATCCGCGTTTTCCAACTTTGTATGAATTGCAGCTTCAAACTCACTTTCCCATAGATTACCTACCGATATACGAAGATTGTGCTTTTTGGGATGTAGTGTTGACGTGACATGACATATATTTCAATATATCTCAGAAATATTGCTAAAATCAATTTTCTGTCTTCGGTAATATACAGACGAACAATTTCTGGCATTTCAAAACATACAACGATTCGTGTGAAAATGATGCTTCTTAAGTTGGGACCCCTTTTTGCCTCGGCGCCATGCAATGGGCATTAAAACGAGACCAATTGCAAAACTAAAGTGGTATGAGTGAAGCACATAAGGGATACTTCAAGAAAGCTTTCGCGTCGAACACATATATGCCGGATAAATATCAAATTCCAATAACTCTCTTAAGAATTTGACAGGAAATTTATAAAATTTTGTTTAAATTGAAAATGAGATTTCCTGAAAATCAGACCTGATAACCCTTAACTTAATTCACTTTGGTAAAACAGCAAATTTGTTGCTGACCTGTGTAATATGATATTTACTTTTCAAATACCGCTTCATTCCGCAACAAATATATTTTACACATTCCATTCTTTAATTGCGTTACTTTGTAATTTTCATACAATGTACCTCTGCAAAATGTTTATAGATTTGAAAATATAATTTGCCAGCTTGAAAAAGAGCACAATTTAAGTATATTATATCTAGGTACGTTTATGCTCTTATATTCTACAGTAGATCCTCTAATTGGGGGAAATTTCATCTGTTTTTGTTCAACATACAGATCAACTTCTATCATTGGGTTAGTGGTGAATAGAGTGTTGAATCTTTTGAAATACTTTTCTAATGCAAATTTACATCTATAAGTGTCGGATATGTGCCGGAGCAATTTGATTTGTATTGAAATTTAAATTTTCTTTGACGGTTTTATCCGATTATATGTACTAAAAGCCTGATTAATTTTCTCAGATGTATTTTCAAACAATGACGAAAATCAAATCTTGAACTACGAGTAAATTCATAGTCTGTGTGATATAATGCTTTTTTATCCATTTTTCTTTGCTGTATATGTGATGTATGGTGGTGTTCAGGTTTATCAGAAGATTTCGACGTCCGAGCGCCACTACTTGTAGAGTTTCCACTGTATTTGTGTTTGGATAATCTACCGAAAATTGATGGATGTTGACGAAAATGGCCACAGACATTTTATAGCTAAATTAAATCTATGATACATTTGAATCCTGCATAGTGTTTCCTTGATTTTATTCTTTTCGACAGTGGTATTTTGAATATGTTGAGTTAGATTGTATATACGATAGGCGAATGATACGATATGCAATAAATATTCAATTATTTTGCTCAATGGTAAAAACTGTTAATGTCTTCACATTCCTATTTTGTATGTAGTGCTGAAACGAAGAAGAATGGAAAATTCAGAATCGAAAGTTCTAAAGCTTCGAAACGAAGTTCTAATAGTTCAGAATCGAACATTGAAAAAAAATGTAAGAATTCTAAAAGTGGAGATAAAAAAATTGGACAGGATTGTAACAGATTTGTCCAACAAGGTAAACCATTTGACGGAGAAATTAGAAGAAGAGTCAGAAGCAAGAGCAGAGATAGAACGGAACGCTGCGAACGACAGGCTAGAAAAATATATAATGGGGACGAAAATAGAAGAAATGCAGGACAGCATCTTTACATTGACGAACAAAATGACCGAACTATTCCCATGAGAGGTAATTTACTATATATTTAACCACAGCCTCCGAATGTATAGCCTGATCACGGGATAGAATTTCCTGGACCATTGATTACTTCAAGTCTATTAAATTTGACTTGTAATTTACCCTATAATATATAATATGTGCAATTTGGCTCGAATAAAATTATTATTGATAGTTAATATATTACACGTACCATATCATCCAACTATTCCCGGTTTGAAATGACGTATTCTGTTTGGTTTAATTGGCAATACTTTGTTAAAAATGCATCATTTGTAAGCTCTGATATACGATCACTAGTATATCTTCAATTTAAGAAATTATATAAAGTATTCTAAGGATGTTTATGTATATAATAGATGTCACATATTTTGGCTTTATCGACTTGTATTTCGATAGTCAAGTTATGGTCAAAAACTGTCCAGCCAATATGTAATAAATACCCAGCTTCCCATATCCTTGTAACATATGTATTCCCATACTATATTTTCAACCTTATTACTTAATTTTGATAGTGATTAATATGGGCATATTCACAATTGTGTCATTCGTTTAGAGAAATACTATGACGACATATTCACGGGTAAGGGAAACACCGTGACTGGGACCATTATCGCAAGTCCTTTGAGGATCTACAAACAAGATACGGTGGTGGTCCAACAAAAGCTAAGGTTTGCAACGGGGTTGAATGCTTGCCAATACTGAATTCAGTTTAGAGATCCAAAACTTTCCTCTCCAATTGCAGTAGTCCATTCCGAAATTGGCTTGAGAGAAAAGCTTGTTGATCGTATCGCATATGAATCCTTTGAGATATATAATAATACCAACAGTTGCAAGAGAGCTGGATGATTCTAACTGCAGCCTCTAAAGAAATATCATGGTGGTACATAACCAGGAGTTCAGTGTTAAGTTGATTAATTGCTTTCATGGAATCAAACTGGATACATTCCCTGTACTTCAGCCCATAATTCCAGTTCTACAGCTAAATACGTTGATATTTACACCATGTTATAGTGGACCAGCAACATATTTACAATCTTGACTATATGCAAGATTTAACATAGTTATTTTAATATGCGTGATTAAGTATTGTAGCCACAACAGATACCTTACATGCAATCTAAATACTGTCGGAATACTAATATATATGTATTAGAATGTGTGTTATATTCCTGATTTGTACCATGCATACATAACTCTCAATCCCTATATATTATACATATATGATACACTACGAGTTTCCACCATTTTCTGTTTCGATACATTCATTTCCTTGCTACTTTTATGTTATTTATTTGTAGAGCATTATATTTTTGGTTGCCCTTAGCAAACTACTTCCTGTATAACGCTGTAAAAATTCGTGAAAATACGGTTTTATATGTGTGTGATAATGTGGAATGTAACATAAGTAAGCAGCAACACTCGAAATAGTAAGCGGATTAAAATAATATTTAATTAATGATCATATTGACAGTTAAAACATATTTAAGAATATTGCACTCTAAGGTACATCAGTTTCATCTAATTAAATGATTGATATTCTATACATTATAGGTGCAGTAAGGACATGGATGACTAGCATTGCCTCCATTTAACCCACTGGCAATGTTAATTACCTACTTATAAGAATATTATTTATTTGGCTGGACTGATATGATAATATCTCGAGTGACTATCGAGTTATAAGGGGATTAGACCGAATATGTGCCATCCATGGTCTGTGCTATAACTCAGAAACATGCCATCTTTATCATGACGAAATTTTTGTTATTTATACAACCTGTTTAGATAATTTCGTATTACAACATATTTATAAAATTCGACATTCAAGATTTTACATGGTTTCCAAGATAGGGGAATTTTAAACAATTTTGCTAATTTATTGCTTACCAATCCAAAAATTTGCATATTTTGACAAATTATTCCTTTGATGCGTTGACGACATGTATTTCTACAAGTATGTAGTATATTCATTTGACTAAGAGTGCACTTGTATAAGATATAATTACCAGCATTTTAATGCTTTGCTCGTTTAACCAATCCCTGGTCCTGAAAAATAGCCTGTGCCATTGCTTTAGTGTATTGGAAATCTATGAATATATTTATATTTCTTATTGTTAGAATTCAACACTGGGTCTGAATTTGACATGTATATGTTTATCTGAAATGTTTTGAGGAAGTTATAGGTAGGGGCCAAATTCTGCCTCCACCAGGTCACAGCCTGGGCACTGAAAATAGTGGCTGCATCTAGAATCTCGTCAGTTGGGAACTACATATACGTATATATTCACATGTAATTATTTCGATAAGAATATACATATCAGATCATTTTACTCAGTATATCTTAATGAGTCGGAGAATATTCACAACTCATTGGGAGCTGTCACCCTTAACTAGTTCGCAGGCAACAACTGGTCCGGAACCAGTTATGGTAGACTATAGCTAGTACGCCCTCGCGATAACTGGTCCGGCCCGCTGTAGTAGCCCCAGAATATACCCGAGTTTACTCTGGGCGATCCCAGGTTAGACCACCCTGGGGTTATATTCTGGCCTTGTCTACTTCATACCAGACTATATTTGTGATGGAGTATAATCTCGGCTCTTACACCTGACCAGTTGTGGTACCAATAACTGGTTCACCCTCTGCAGAACGATCCTTTAGGCTCAGTATTGGCGCTCACTAAACTACCACTTAGTTATGTATGTCAATAAATCTGTTCTAAGCCTAATTACTGAATGGACCTCCGGTAAGATAACGTCCATTATCCGAACCAGTTATGGATGCCACAACTGGTCCTGAACAAGTTGTGGGCGGACCAGATGTGCCGTGACAAAGCTCTGATGTTTACTCTAATGAGGTTTGACCTGGTCAGGTAAAATTCGGTTCGCACTGCCCTGACGGTAGAACTGGGATAATACGTACTTGTCTCAAATAACGGAAATTTTATCATATCTAATCCATTATATATGATTCGTTTGATATATACTAGGATAAGAGGTATAATCGGATAACACGTACTCTATGATAAGTACAGTACATATATAATCGAACCTGATTCAAATCATAGTATAATTTTTATCATATCGTTAGAAATCTGGAGAAACTAAACTCGGGTTAAATATTCGTATACTACGTAGAATCCAGTAAATACTTACAATTTTTATTATTCCCAAGCGACAATGTCTTAACCAAGTTCTACTGTATGTATAAATTTGAAAATACATAAAACTGGGGCCAGATCCAGAACACGTGACAGGGATTTTTTCAATCTTTAACCACCCTAGAACAATTTCGAAAGTCAGAACGAGGGCTCTAGGAAGTGTGTATATTCATGTACCCAGCGCCCGGATTAAAATGATTTTACCATACGTATTTTGTATTACTTACGTTACTCCATACTTAAATGGTACGACATATGCAAACTTAAATGCATTGCTGAATTTCTCTATTATATTCTATAAAAACTTTAGCATCGAGTTATATTTGAGTTCAATAATGAATGGTTCATGGGTCTTTCATGTAACCCATTTGCAACTCTGATTAGAGCTAGTGAATGTCCATTATCATGGATAGTGTGGGTTTCTAAACAACAGTTGACATAGAAGATAATGAAAAGTCATCCACAGTGGCTCCGGCCCTGTATTATTTATATCTCGAGCTTAACCAGGTAACACAGAACTGTCTATACGATGATAGATATATAGCAAAGGATTTTTGTGGGTTTGAATTTCAAAATTTCTATTTTTAATAATTATAAGCTAATACTGATTGATTAATTATTTATTGCTAGAATTTGATTAACAGGAACCTATCCAAATGTTAATACAATCGATTAGGCTTAATCTCCAAGTGATTCTTTCTTTATGCCAGCAACAGCCTATGAGAAGTAGATCAGAAATCGATAGACATTTTAACAGCAGTATAATTTATTCCATCAATAAAATATTCTTGAATCGCTGTGTTTTTCCGTTAGCAAATTGTGTAGTGTATCAGAGCCCTCCATTGGTATTCTCCCTCCAGTTCTTGGAAATAATGAGATCCTTCATTCTTCAAGATGACTAAGTACACTTAGATGGTATCCAATATGGTGTTTTGGCTACAATTTCCTCTCGTCCATATATTATTTATGGTTGGAAATGGATCAAAGCTACAGTCCTTAGTTTTGATAATCCATAGTGTAATTTCATAGAGAAATATATCATCTTGTTAATACAGTAGGTGAAATTCGTTTCATTGCTCATTGCCTTGAATAACTTATACACAACATTAAATGCATCCTTTGTCTCCACAATAAAAGCCAAAGCAGCAGTCCATTGATAATCACTACTGACTTGAGTATCCAGCAAAAGAAGTTAAAACTATATAAAGTATTTTATCGTGGGCATATTTCGTTAAATATTGTTCACAATTTCTGAAATTGCTTATTTGTTGCACAACACAGGCCTACACTTTTTAGTTGTATTGGTTTTGTCAACTGATATATACTAATTCTATGTTGCTGATTCCGATTGTTTAGTCAGTTTCTCCCTAATACGTCAAGTTATCTCACAATCCTATTACTACATTTATAGAACAAAATTGGTTTCAACCCTTATATGTTAGATTGGATCAATTAAATTTCTGAAAATATCAATATTTCATTAACTAAGAATAATGATATAATTGTTACTAATATGAATGGAAGAAAGTGATACTATAGACATGTAATATGAGCACTATTCATTCTAAAAATTTTCTCTTGTTTGACTTTCTTGAATGTTGTTCGTTAGGACAATCTCTTTTTAGGCATCAACAGTAATCTGCCATTATATGTGTATCCCATCTTCCTTGATATCGCTGTTCCATCACTTTTATGTCTTGATGGAATCGTTCACCTTGTTCTTCACTCATATCGCCTAGATTATCCGGAAATCTATCAAGATGGTCTCTCAAATAATCAATTTTAATACTCATATTACAGCCAAGAGCATGATAGCTGTCGACTAACTCTGTGACTAGTTCTTTGTAGTTGGATGCCTTTTTATTACTAAGGAAATTAGAAACGACATTAGAGAAAACCTGCCACGCTCTCTTCTCTCCTCGTTCATTGAATCTTTGAAGCTGTTGTCCCTAAGTAACTTGCGAATCTGCGGACCTTCAAATATTCCTGCCTTTTTCTTCTCTTCACTGATTTCTGGAAAATAATTTCGGATATACTTGAAACAATATCTGTCTTTAGCCAGTGCTTTGATGAATTGCTTCATTAAACCAAGCTTAATGTGGAGAGGAGGTAGAATTATTTTATTTGTATGTACCAGAGGGTTATTAATTACATTTTTGTCCCCAACTTTCATACATTCTCTCGGAGGCCACTTTTCCCTTATCCAATGCTGGTTCCTATCTCTACTGTCCCAATAACAAAGAAAACAGGGGTACTTAGTGAACCCAGATTGTTGTCCTAATAGAAAATTGACCATTTTGAGATCAACACAGATGACCCAATCATGTGCAGAGTAGTTAATAATCTCTAATATCTCTTTCACATGATTGTACTCCTCTTTGAGTTTAACTGAATATCCTATAGGAATTGAACCGAATATATTTCCATTATGGAGTAGTACACATTTCAGACTCCTTTTGGAGCTGTCAATAAACAGCCTCCAGTCACTTGGATTGTAGTTCGGAACTCCCATTGCAGTAGAAGACCCTCAACATTTGGACAAAACACCAAACCATTCTTTTCGCAGAAATACTGTTGAAACTCTTGCTTCCTGTAACGATATACTGTTACCTTTGTTCCTTGATGAGTAGATTCTTTTCTTTCAATCTAGATGCAGCAACTCAGAAGATTCTTTCGAGAGGTCAAGGTCACGAATTAAATCATTCAATTCCGCTTGGTTAAAGAGAGAAGGCTCCGAGGAAGGACCTTGAAATCAACATCATATTCACAGTCATGATCATTGACTTCTTCCGAATAGGCACCATCTTCATCATCATAGAGTCCGAGAAACTCTGTGAATATTGCTACAGGTAGATCACTACAATGAGGGACTGGTCGAATAGCAGATTCTAAATTTGGGTAATTCTGCAGGTGTCTGTCACTCTTTTTGCAGCCCATAACATTTACCATGCAGAAATAACAATCATTGAAATGATTTTTTGATTCTCTCCAAATCATAGGAATTCCGAAAGGGAGGTGTTTCTCTTTACCCTTACTCCAAGACCTCAATAATTCTACACAAGATTTACATGAGGTGCCCAACTTTTGTCCTGGTCGCCCAGCTTAACTTTGAAATACGCATGGTAAGCTCTATTCACAAATTCAGTAATATTCTGCATCTGAGGTTTCGGAGTATAGAAACCACAAATATAACAAAAAATGTCTGGAGAATTGAAACACTTTCTTTTCGACATATCAACAAAAAAGAATAACAGACTAGTTAAAAACCAATAAGCAAATGAGACTATTTGAATATATATATACTATGTACACAAGGCCATGTAAAATTAATTACTTGTTTCTCATCCGGAATTTCTTCGGAAACTGCCACGGCGGGCGGTATTTTATTTTTATCTTTTATAGGTCAGTTTATATATAAAATATTTTGACTCTTCGATTATCTCGCCAAATTCTCTCTGGGCACTAAAAATATTGAATTTTTCAACTACATAACTAGTAAATGTGGATTGCACACTCTGTGGCCAAAGAATTATCCATAATTTGGTTAAAATATAAATAAAATCTTTCCGGACGGGGGATAAAATTTGGGGCGGGCGGGGATGAGAGACAAGTATATTACTTTACATGGCCTAATGTTATTGTTGTAATATGTCCTCATGATGAATTTTTAGCAAAAATCGAAATTTTTCTGAAAATGTAGCTATATGGTTGTGAAAAAACCTGACGTGATAAGAAAAAACTGAATAG
The DNA here is from genome assembly GCA_024704765.1 of Oopsacas minuta. NCBI lineage: Eukaryota > Metazoa > Porifera > Hexactinellida > Lyssacinosida > Leucopsacidae > Oopsacas > Oopsacas minuta. Next base: position 482,710 of record JAKMXF010000302.1, read on the forward strand.
ATATTCAGAATCAGCACACTTAAATTAGTCTAAATTAGTGATCAAAATATAAACAACTGCAATGTAACATTTTTTTGTAGGCCTGTGTAATACATTGAGGCGTAAATTTGAGCACGCATTTTCTTCTTGTTGGGTGGTAATAAATTGTATAGCAAGTTATGAAGGTTTTTCCTAATCCCAAACGCTTATTCAATCCCGGAAGCTAATTTAGAGAAAAACGGGAATCCTCTATAGTAACTGAGGGAATTATTTTCGTTAATTTGTGTGCTTATTTACACTAAAGCTGGAATATATGTTCTAATTTGGTGGACTAACTCCTCTTTGCCCCTTAGCCTCAACCCTGATTCATTGACACCCTCTGATGAAATGTGGTCTAGACAAGTTTAGGGTATCCAATAGGTTATATTTTATAGCATCTATTCATAATCCTGCTATGGTAGTAAGCCAAGAACAGCCGAAACAGGTGCTAGGTCTATTGGGCTTGAATTTGATTTCCAATAATTATAACTATTGAGGATGGATTCGAATCGCCCGCCGAAACTTTGATTATTTGGCGTATGTGAAATGATTATACTTCTCCCTGCATTTCAGACAGACCTCATATACATATTTCAAATCGGCGCCCCTGTTCATCAGATAATTAATTTACGACTTAATATACTACCGCCTCCATGCAAACAAAAACAAGTTGTTTTCAGTATCGGCTGACTAAATTTCATTAAAACATGCGTATACTGCTGGTAGTTTTAGCACTACATATTATGAGGTTTGTAATTCGAAATTACCCTATTAAATTATCCCCTTAGCATTTTTGGATCTATCTTCTTCTATGACAACTAAAATAGGATTATTACAAATGGTACAGTCGTTTAGATATCATGAATATCCCTTGCAGGAAAATTAGGATCAATATACTTATAATCTAGAGTACATAGAGGTAGACTGTTAGCCACGTGACAATAGTTTTGACAGGTATAAATTTGTGACTCCTGTGATGAGTGGAGACACGGCATAATTCATAAGATTTTTGCACCGCAAAGATAAAATCAAATTTTTGTCGGGAATAAGTATGTTAGGATCTTAGACAAGAGTAAAGTCATATTTCCCTATTGGAGGTGTTGATCCGACCATTTATACATCTATTAATCCTGAAAATTCCAGAGGAACCAGCAAATTCCCATCTTTTGTAATTTTCTATACTTGAATGTCTATCTTGATCAATTCTGAGGAATGCAACTGGGCTGCTAATTTGATGTTTGTCAGAACATTGCGAGATATTAGTAGATTTTGACCACTTCGCTTGCTGTGTCGTTGCGCGACAACTTAGTGTCTCAGGTTAGCTTAAATATCAAACTACAAATATTTCTTGATACTTTGGTCATTAACGACCGGGAATACTCGGCCTAACGTGCTTCGAGGTTAACCTTTTGCGGAAATTTTTGATTTTCCATGGTCCATCCAAATTCCATTTCAAAGCCTTCTGTGGTAACACCCGATCTGCTACGTGGCTTTTGGTAAGTATTCTGGGCATTTCGTGTCTAACGTACTATGAAATCCTCAAAATATCAGAAATTGTTACGTTATGATCCCATGATGATTTAGCCTTTCGTCAAATGCATGAAGTCCAGACATTTGGCATATTACGGGTACCTTGTGATTCAAACTTCAAACTTTTATCATGTATATTGGATGAGCTGTGGCCAATAATATGGTTTTTCAAATACAAAAAGGCAGAAATTACGCCATAATTTTGTCATAGGTGTTAATTCTAGTCCAAGATTCGAACTTGTCCGAGCCAGGCTAAAAATACCCCTGTATGCCAAAAATCATGATACACACTGCGTATTAATAGTCAAGATTCTGCATTTATGCTTTTAATGATTATTTCGTTAAGTATGGATTATTTTCTCCATTTAAGTATTTTTTAGCTAATGTATTGGCTTACGGTATTTGAACTTTCGAATTTTGTGGTTTTGGTCTGGCGCGGCTCCACACCATAATTTGTTTCACCAACCGAAAAGGTCCCCATTTTTCTAAACACCTTTTACTACTTTCAATCTTCTGATATTTGGTATTCACACGTTCTGATGATGGCTAATGGGATATGACGAAATATTTTCCAAATTTAATCGTCATATATATTAGTCATTATTTACTTTGATCTCTAAACATTCCATTCTATATAGTCGGTTATATACACAGATTGCAAGCCAATGTTTGATTATGGAGTCACATTGCCCTTACTAAGAAGACATGACATATATTTGACTATATCTCAGAAATTGCTCAGCCAATCAAAAAGCTTTCTTCAAAACGTGTAAATGCTGCTGTTTGAAAAATGAGGACCATTTATGTTGTCGAACCTAAAATCTCTGTGTGGGAAAACATGAGCTATACCTCAAAGTTTGAATAGTTTGAAGATCTTACGACAAATTAATTGGCCAAAAACAGAATATGAAGGACAAAACGTATACTTCACGAAATAGTTTCATTTAACGCATATATGCAGAGTAATGATCTAAGTCCCGAAGCTGTAGTGCAATATTTGAATTGACACAAATTGTATTTCCAAATTATAATATTCGATAGCCTATTGAAATATATTTTGTTAATGTTTTGAATACTTATAGGAAGATTGTTGGACAGTCTAATTTGCAACTTTAAATCCAAAATTCTTCATATTGATGACAAAATTAAGTATATATATGTGATCAGTAAGATAGAGTGAATTCTCGAACTATAACTTTATTGTATCATTAAAATAGATAATGATCACTGAGTAGGTAATACTTGTCTATTAGCATTAAATATGTCCCATTTTCGTCTTTTTTGACGACATACAGTCAACTCCGCTTAATTTATGATGAAATTCAATTATAGAGACTTCTTTTCCCAATTTCAATTTTTCGATGCTTATTTTAAATTCTGATATGATAGAATATATTGTACTTCGGAATCTGATTCAGCACCAGCTTTACACCAATTCACCAACATTTTGTTCTTTAGTGTAACTGTTGTTTTGTAATTTGTACTTTTATGCTAGGAATTTTCTCGATTATGAATTTAATCATATAATATATCTGTCTAGGTAAAACTGTGGAAATAAACAATCCCGATGCTGAAGGCAGACTTATTCTTGCCGATGGGGTTGCTTATGCTGAAAAGACATTGGGATCCAACGTTATCTTTGATGTGGCTACACTTACTGGTGCTCAAGGACCGACTACTGGTAAATATCACGGAGCAATTCTATCAAATTCAGCAGTTTGGGAAGCAAAAGTGTTGAAGGCCGGAAGAATCACAGGAGACTGCGTCTTCCCAATAGTATACTGCCCTGAGTTACACCTTTCAGAATTTGACAGCGAAATTGCAGACATGAAAAATTCAGTAGCTGATTATCACAATGCTACTTCTTCTTGTGCTGGTCTATTTATTGCTTCTCATTTGTCCTCTAAATTCTCAGGCTCATGGGTACACTTAGACATGGCTGCAACAGTAGCGTCGAAAGAACGAGCAACTGGATATGGCGTTAGTTTGTTAGTTGGGTTGTTTGGTTCTGAATCAAATTCTAGCTATCTTAAGTTTATTAGCACATCATATGATAGTAACCTCACTTAGCTGATATTATTATTATTGATATTCTTTGATATTTTTAGAAATTAAGAGAGATATTACACCTTATTTAGGAGATTATGGCAATAGTGAGGGGAAGTGCCCAACATACTAACCTAAAGCCACTTAAGAGCTGCAGTTTTACCACAGAAGTCCATTAGGTGGAATTTGGATGGACCATAGAATATATAAAATAGATATTAATAAATAAATTATCTTTGAGGCACGTAGCAGGGCCGTAGCCAGAGCGTAGTGTTAGGAGGGGCTAAGTAAACTTTAGGGGGGGCTTAGATACTTAAGATTTTTATATCTATTTTTTGGGGTAGGCCCATACCCAAACTCCCAAGCTACTTTGGGGGAAGGTAAAATTACTTAGTTCATAGATATTCAGACAACTCTGGCATTCTATAGTTTCGCTTAGTAATCGTGTACATTGTGACATTCCAATGAACTACAAATCTATTTTAATCTCATAAATTTAAATAATATCTAAAATAAACGGAGTCTTCTATCCTTCTTCCTAGAAAATTTCCAGAGGAACTTTTCAACTTCCATTTTTTTCGTATATCTAGACTCAAACGCAAGAAACACTAAATTGGAACATCTGATTTCCGACATATTTCTCTGTGGCCTACTAACTCTAGTGAGAACTGAGAACGAAGACTCACACATAGCAGTGCTACAGCCAAACGTTGCTACAGTAGCAAACAAATTATATGTGTTATTAAACGGATGTCGATACTTGTACAATTCTTCGAGTATATTTGTTTTATCTTTCATGAATTCCTTTACTACTGACAATTCTTCAATTGAGGGAAGCGAAATCCCAAGCTCTAATAAAGGGTACAACTTATCAATGTCAAATTCTTCGATCGAATCAACTGCTTGTAATAACATGTTATTCTCAAAAAATCTCCTCTCGAATTCACGGCATGTTACATGAATCGTGTCTATGAATAATGATTCTAACGTATCATGTTCTTTTGTTGTAGATTTGGTAAGAATATAATCGTTATATAAGCTGTTAGGTTTTTTGCGTCTAATTGGACGAGACATATCATCTTCATCATGCAGTAGTATACTTTTGGCCTCGTTAACTATCTCACTAAATGCATCTGGATTTTGAAGCTTATTAATTTTATTAAATACAGAATTGATAATTTCCATGGCGTTTTTTAAGCCTGCATCACGGGATTGTAAGATCTTATCTGCTGGTTCTATTGTAAGTAGGAGCTTTTTCATAAATATCAAACAAAAACGGAACTCTAACTNTCGGCGTACATCTTCCGATCTTGTTTTACAAGATTTCTTTGTTTTCAATATGTATATTTTCCTTTGCCGACTTGTTTCTCTACCTTGGTGTAAACCAGTGGTCTTCAAACTTTTTTCTCAGCGTACCCCCAAGTCCCCAACATCTAATTTTTACATATAGTATTATAAATTCTAAAGTGATTTTCAAGTGAATAATAAAGAATGATGATATTTCCTATTCAATTACTTCTGAATAGATATCTACTCTAAAGTCTAAAGGTATTCTTGAACCTAATGGGATGAATGGTGCTGTTTGGGCTCTAAAATTGACTAATTCTGGGCCTAATATTAGTCAATGCTAGTACCAGAGATGGTTCTGGATCCAGGCGATTTCTGAGTTTTGTTTTAATTGTAGTGAGGGCTGAGAAACCTTGTTTGCATAAGTATGTTGGGTGCAAAGGAAGTAACTGAGTAATTGCAACATTACTAATATTTTTGTATTCAAGGCAAGCAAATGTCCAAAACTGGCACAAAGCATGTTGTCTAAAATAGATCTAATGGGAGCTGTCAACAGACAATTCAAGCAAATTTTCTTTTAGTTTATTGCTAAGATTCGCTTCAGAAATTGACTGAGTTGCAAAAGGATTAGTAATCCAAGTATTCGTCAAATCTTTTAGATCTATTTCACGAAAATACTTCAGAAAAGTATTTGCAAGTAATGTTAAGTGATTGCTAATTATTACCATCACTCTCCCTGTGAGAACTACTTCATTTTCAATGATAAGATTGCTGAGCGAATCAAAAGTGGTGATATCTCCTTTTTCAACTTGAGTAACCCAAAACAATACTGTCTTGTAAAAGCCTTTCACTTTGTCATGTGCCTAAAATATGAATATCAAATCCTTGTAACTGAAGATTTTAGCTCGTTTATTTTACTGAATACGTCTGCAAGATAGGATAATTGACAAACCCAGTCTTCGTCCAAAAAATGAACTTTCTAATCAGATTTCATATCTGAGAGAAAAGTACATACTTCGTGTCTCATTTCAAAAAGTCTTGTCAAGACTCGTCCTCTCGACAACCACCTGACCTCAGTATGCAACAATAATTGTGTGTGGTTGGCCCCCATTTCTTCACACATTATTTTAAATAGACGTGAATTCAATGCTCTTGATTTGATATAATTGACAATTTTAACAGCATCATCCAATACCATGTGTAATTCTGGGCTCATTTTCTTAGTTGCCAAGGCTTGTTTGTGAATCATGCAATGTTGCCATTTTAAATTTAGATTTACTGACTTAAGCCGAGCAATAAGACCATTTGTGTGTCCTGTTATTGAGGCGGCGCCATCTGAAGATATACTGGTGCACCATTCCCATTTGAATTCACATTCAGCTCTTATGTGACCATCGAGTACTTCAAATATTTTTTCTCCAGTAGTTTTTCCAAGTAAACTTTTACATGCCAATATTTGATCATTAATACCTTCATCATAGTAACGCACATACATCAGTAATTGAGCCTGGTTTGAGATATCAGTCGATTCATCAAGTTGTAGTGCAAAACATTTAACTTGTTTAATCTTCTCTATAACTTGTAGTGAGACATCACACGCCATTTCTTCAATTCTGCGAGCCATCGTTGTATCAGAAAATGATATTGACTTGATAGCATTGACAGCTGCAGCACCTAGCATGTTTTCAGCTATTATCAATGCACCTGGAATTATTAGATTTTCTGTGATTGAATAGTCCTTCTTAGCTCTAGCTGTCAAAAATGCTAATCCATATGATGTTTTTTGTGCTATCTTTTAGACTGTGAAAAATGACTTATAATGCTTCTTGACTTAATAATTTCACTAGCCTTTCGTTTGAAAAATTATATTGGTTTATTTTGTTATTCCTTGTGTTTTGTGACAAAATGTCTCCGTAAAAGAGATGGCTTCATACATAGCCTACTAAATATGAGGCCTAACAGTAAAAGTACCAGGGATGCGGTATTAGCTGAAAGCATTTATAGACATGGTTTCTTTTTTGCAGAAAAATGCATTTTTGGCTGAATAAATGTACTACATTTTTGTAGGACATCAAATTTTACACAAATAAATGGTAAAAACTTTTAAGAATGTGTAAAAATATGTCCCTAGTAAGCAATTATTTTGTAAAATATATCATTCTTTGATGCCTTGTAGAACGTTAAATATTGCATTTATCAACTCAAAGTGAATAAATGAAATGATCTCTAGATCCTTTTATACAAATTGTCAAAAATTTGTCATTCAAAAGTTAGCTCGTTGTTGAGTTAAGGTAGAGACCATAGATGACAATTTTTTATGAATATTCAATTATAACTCGAGAATCATTAAAATTATCGTAAAATCAGAATAGGCAATTTATACTATTTACCCGACTTCCCATACCCTTGCAATACATTTTGATATGATATCCCTCACCAATGTGACGATGCCCATATATGGTCATTTTCAATATTCCGCACTACTCTTCAATTAATTCATATCAAAATGTATTACAAGGGTATGGGAAGTCGGGTATAGAGTATAAATTGATTATTCTGATTTTACGATAATTTTAATGATTCTCGAGTTATAATTGAATATTCATTAAAATTCGTCATCCATGGTCTCTACCTTAACTCAACAACGAGCTAACTTTTGAATGACAAATTTTTGACAATTTGTATAAAAGGATCTATAGATCATTTCATTTATNCTAAGTGCATGCAGATGTAAACAACAATGTCTAAGCATATCATAATAATATCTGATTGCCAATGGTGATGCATCTGCCATCGCTGTCATGATGAGAATCTAAAATATTCGAATTGTAAAAAATTATTTTTGTACAAAAAAATAAATTTATCGAAAAAATTTGTGTGGGAAATATTTCTTTGACAACAGAATCGGATTCTACGCAAAATTCTGCACAAGAATAATGAAAAATCTCAAGGACCTCGTTTTTTCGATCAATATGATTTTCTGAGAGACCCGTGACGTGTAGCATTTCAGCTTCAACTATTCGATGTGCAGAAACGTTCAAATGAATTGAACTCACGAGCTGCATTTCATTGTTATATGTTCTATGTGCAAAAAGTTTTAAATAGATCGAAGATACTAGTTTGATGTCAGATTTCACTTTTCTATGTGTAGAAAGTTTCAAAATGATTGAAGATACTTGTTGCATTTCGGATTCAACTTTTCTATTTGTAGAAAGTTTCACATTGATTGAAGATACGTGTTACAATTCAGATTCCAATTTTCTATGTATGTGATGTTTCAAATTTATTGAAGATAGTTGTTGGATTATGATTCAACATTTCCATTTGTAAAATATTTCTAATTGTTTGAAGATACTTGTTGCATTTCATATGCAACCTTTTTATGTGTAGAAAGTTTCATATCGATTGAAGATTCCTGTTGTATGTTAAATTCAACTTTTCTATGTGCAGAAAGTTTCAAATTGATTGAAGCTACAAAGATGATTCTTGTATCAATTGCAACAAATTGCATATGGACAGCATGAATCTCACTTGAATCTCACTTGAATCATGATTTTTCGTATAATTTCAACTATTTGCACATAGACATATTGAATCTCACTTGGATTCTGTTTCTTCAATCAATTTCAACCATTTGCACATAAACAAGTTAATTCTGAATTGAAACATGTTTCTTCTATCAATTTCATCTATTTGGACAAAGACATGTAAATCTAACTTAAACATGTCTCTATTAACAGTATCATCTATTTGCACTTAGACATGGTGAAACACACTTGAAACATGGTTCATTTAACAATTTCAACTATATGCAAATAGACATGTTAAATCTCACTATACATAATGATTCTTCTACAGGGTGTCTCAAAATTATTGCGGTGTTGTAAAATACTCAATAACTTTAGAATTAATACACTTTGATAAAGTTCTATTTGCCAATATATTCCCCTGACAATTCTATACATTTCTGAACGCGCATTGGCATCCCTAAGTACAATCTTTCTAAAATATCAGGGTCGATTGATGACCAAGCATTTTTTAGCATCTTTTCCAAATAATTAACGTTGACAGCAGGCTTCATCTTGTCAATCTTATCTTGAACGATTGACCAAATATTCTCAATTGGATTGAGATCCGGAGAGTTGCCTGGCCACTTCTGTTTCTCCCAGAACCCAGGTAAGTTCTGTCTGCACCAGTCTTGAGTCTTTCTAGCTGTATGAGCCGGAGCTCCATCCTGCATAAATATCGCTTTGGACATGTCTGGTATCATTTTCCTTTCTAAGATCCCTCTATTTTCATCTGTTCTACGCAACGCTTGAATACATGGCCCTTCTAGAATCTCGTCTATATAATATTTCGCATTAATTGTCTCTTTTTGAGGCAATATATGGAGTGTAGAAAGCGCTTGATAGCTCACCATACCCCAAACCATCACTTTTGCGGGAAATTTAACAGTTTGGCGGGGAGTTACTTGTGTACCGTCTCTTGCCCATATTCGATCGTTCTGTGGATTCAATGGGTGAAATAACTCATAGGGAGATTCGTCTGACCAGAGTACACGTTTCCAATCATCAACTGCCCAATTCACCTTATCCATATAGAAGCTTAGTCGGTTTTTCTTATGAAATTCTGTTAGTAAGGGGGTTTTTGGTCTTTTATAAGGGTGAACTTTTAAATCCTTGAACAAATACCGGTGTACAGTGTCCTTTGAAACAGTATTTCCCATGTTTGTAAGTTTCTTAGCCATAGATCTTGTCGACTTGTGTCTCTTGCCCAATGATTTCGCGATAACAATCTTTGAAACTCTGGATAACTTTTTCGGACGTCCAGCACCCCTCTTATGTTGTAGGCTTTTATGTGCTTTATGTTTGCACCACCATCTTTGTATGGTTGAAACATCTTTTCCAAGAGAGAGAGCAACGGTCTTTTGTGTTTTTCCACTAAGCAGCATTCCAATAGCCCTGTTATGGACTTCAACTTTCTCCAAACGCACATTCATCTGCTAATAATTCGCCAATACTCTAAGCTAAACTCAAAATTCCAAAAATAACTACAACCATCTATGGTATAATGCATATTAATAATTACTAAGGTTGGCTTATAAAATTCGCACTAGTAAATTGAAGCTGTATCCGATTAAACTGTTCTTATTTCATTATAGTTGATCTAATACAACACCGCAATAATTTTGAGACACCCTGTACATAATTTATCCTTTCGCACATAGACAAGTTGAATCCCCCTTGAAACATGTTTCTTGGATCAATTTCAACCATTTGCTGATATCCATGTTGAATCTCACTTTAACAAAAATTTCTTTTACAAATCTCATCCTTTCGCACATAGACAATTTGAATCTCATTTGAAACATGTCTCATCTATCAATTTCAACTTATTTGCACATAGACATCTTGAATATCACTCGAAACGTGATTGTTCAATCAATTTCAACGATCTGCACATACACATGCTCTATCTGACTTTTGAACGGTCCTTCAATCAATTTATGGCTCTGCACATTTAATTATTGAATCTCATTTAAATCACGTTCCAAACGAGATACAAGATGTCTATGTGTAAATAGTTGGAATTGCTAGAAGAACCATGTTTCATGTGAAATTTAACACGTCTCTTTGCAGAATGGAAAATTGATAAATGAAACGTTCTACAAGTAAGATTGAGTATGTCTATCTGCAGACCGTTGAAATTAATAGAAGAAACTTGTTGCAATTCAGATTCAACTTGTCTAAGTGCAAATAGGTGAAATTGATTGAAGAATCATGTTTCAAGTGATATTCAACATGTCTAGCTTCAGACCTTTGAAATTGACAGAAGAAACTTGTTTCAATTCAGATTGTATTTCACTATGGGCAAATAGTTGAAATTGATAGAAGAATCATGTTTCAAGTGAGATTCAACAAGTCTATGTTCAGACCGTTGAAATTGATAGAAGAAACTTGTTTCCATTCAGATTCACGTTGGTTATGTGCTAATAGTTGAATTTGATAGAAGAACCATGTTTCAAGTGATATTCACCATGTCTATGTTTCGACCGTTGAAAGTGATAGAAGAACCTTGTTTCAATTCAGAATCAACTTGTTCATGTGGAAATGATTGAAATCGATAGAAGAACCATGTTTCAAGTGAGATTCAACAAGTCTATGAGCAAATAGTTGAAATTGTTTGAAGAATCAGGTTTCAAATGAGATTCAATATGTCAATGTGCAAATAGTTGAAATTGATAGAAGAAACATGTTTCAAGTGAGATACTACATGTCTATGTGCAGACTGTAAATTGATAGATTATACGATTTACAAGTGAGATTTAACATGAATATCTGAAACCGTAGAAATTGATAGAAGGAACTTCTTTCAATTCATATTAAACCTGTCTAGGTGCAGACTCAAAATTGATAGATGAAACGTTCTACAAGTGAGATTGAATATGTCTATCTGCAGACCGTTGAAATTGATAGAAGAAACTTGTTTCAATTCAGAATCAACTTGTTTATGTGGAAATGGTTGAAATCGATAGAAGAAACATATTTCATGTGCGATTCAACAAGTCTATGAGCAAATAGTTGAAATCGAAAGAAGAACCATGTTTCAAGTGAGATTCATCTTGTCTATGTTCCGACTGTTGAAAGTGATAGAAGAGTCTTGTTTCAATTCAAAATCTACCTGTTTATGTGTAAATGGTTGAAATCTTTTCAAGAGCCGTGATGAATTGAGATTCAACTTGTCTATGTGCGAATGGTAGACATTGGTAGAAGAAACCTTGTTTCAAGTGGGATTCAACAAGTCTCTTTGCAGAACGTTGAAAGTGATAGAAGAAACAAGTTTCTAATGATCTTCAACATGTCCATGTGCAGACTGTTGATAATTAATGATTATGTTGTTTCGAAGTTGATATCACAGATACCACTTGGCGACTATTATTATTGTCATAAACTACAATGTATCGTTGACTAACACAGTGAATCTGTACAAACTGTTGATCATTCAATGATTCTGCTGTTTCAAGTTAATATCACAGATACTATGTGGCGACAATGTCTATTACCCGAAACTAAAATGTATACTTCAGTAACACAAAGAATCTGTGCAGAATGTTGATATTGAACAGTTCTGTTGTTTCAAGTTGATATCACAGATACTATGTGGCAACAATGTCTATTACCCGAAACTACAATATATACTTCAGTAACACAGTGAATCTGTACAGACTATTGATATTGAATGTTTATCTTGTGTAATGTTGATATCACAGATACCCCTTGGCGACAATGTCTATTGACACAAACTGCAATGTATTGTTCAGTAACACAGTGAATATGTGCAGAAGGTTGGTATTGAATGAATATGTTGTTTCGAAGTTGATATCACAGATACAATGTGGCGACAATGTCTATTGACAGAAACTAGAATGCGTAGTTTGGTAAGACACTGTTTCTGTGCAGACTGTTGATATTGAAAAAATTGTCCCATTATCTACAGATGTTGGGACATTTAATGGATATAAACTGTTTCATTATCTACAGATGTTGGGACATATAATGTTTAAAAATTTCCCATTATCTACAGATATAGGAACACTTAATAGATGAAAAGTTGTATATCAGTGCTATCACTCTCCCCTTCAAATAGCTCCTCCGAGATGTTATGGCGATCTTTGAATAGAATAGATCTGTGATCTAAAGACGCCGACTGAGTTTTTCGGCATCTGTTTTCAAGATGAGATGGCAACTTCAGACACACGAACTCGGAAAACCAAAGCGATAGTGCATCTTTCATGATCTGGTACTTTGGAGTTTGTGTATGGCGTATCATATTCTCGTTTTTCCACTTTAAACCATTCGTTACGAGCGCAACAGACATCTTCAATGGTAGAAAGGCCAGTCTTGAACCCACTCCTTCCCGAAATGTACTTGGATATCATCGTACGTCTCGGGTGAGCTTGTTTGCGATGGTTATTTTCTTCTTTTTCTTCCTTTTCTTATTGCTGGCATTCAAGGAGTTTCTAAGACGTTTCACGGGTGAGTGGGAGGCCATATTAGGTAGAAATAGCTTGAGAAAGAAAATGATGTCACATTCACCCTAGGTGTAAACTGGATAATTAACTGAAGGCAAATATATAGAATGGTAAGCAAAATGCTTGACCAAATGTGTGTGGCGAAGTAGCCGGGCAATGGAGGAAAATGCATTGTGCAAATCTGTATTAGTAGGAAATGGTGTCTGAAGCATAGTTAAGATTAGCCTGGGACTGTATTCACTATAACTATTATGATTTGAATCATTAGATTAGTTTATGCAATCAAGGGTTCTATTTATCATACCTCTCACCACAAATCTACTCATAGTTATGGTCATTTCATTGCTAATCTCAGCTCTGACTTATGCATTCAGACTCATTACACAGTGATGTATTATAGCATTATACACTGCCCTATCAAAAGTATTCGTGCCCCACTAAATATCCATGTTCTGATTGTACTATTTATCGACTAAATGTACAAGTTGGAAACTAAGATAGAAATTCAAATATCCAGGTATCAAAAGTGTTTTATGCACATAGTACATATGTTTACACAAATAAACAAATTCTTTTTGTATTTGTTACACTAATTCACAGATGTTTATTGATGGGTTGTTTTTGGCCTTGCGGACAAGTTCGAATTTTGAACAATGGTTTACACAATCGACGGAATTTTGAAAAGTGAATTTCAAAGTAGATCATGAAGAGTTTGATAAGGAAAGTTTTGATACTCTCCACTTGGCTCGTACATGGTTACTGTTAATTAAAAATATCACCGCCCACCTATGGTAAGAATCAACAGATTTACATCAAATTGATTTGGGGTTTTCAATACAATCTTCTTCCCAAGCTTTCGTTTGTTTCACGAATCTCAACATATAGATACTTAAAGGTTTGCCAGGTAATCTTAGTATTACGTAATCGTATATATTGCACAATTAATTTCATTTACCATAGCCTACTAAACATAAGGCCTAACAGTAACTCGAAATTTTGGAACCAGGGATGCAGTATTAGCTGAAAGCATTTATAGAAATAGTTTCTTTATTGCAGAAAAATGCATTTTTTGGCTGAATAAATGCATTACATTTTATAGGACATCAAATTTTACACAAATAAATAGTCACAACTTTTAGGAAAGTGTAAAATATTTCTCTAGTAAGCATTTATTTAGCAAAATATATCATTCTTTGATGCCTTGTAGAACGTTAAATATTGCATTTATCAACTCAAAGTGAATAAATGAAATGATCTATAGATCCTTTTATACAAATTGTCAAAAATTTGTCATTCAAAAGTTGGCTCGTTGTTGAGTTAGGGTAGAGACCATGGATGGCGAATTTTACTGAATATTCAATTATAACTCGACAATCATTAAAATTATCGTAAAATCAGAATAGACAATTTATACTATTTACCCGACTTCCCATACCCTTGCAATACATTTTGATATGATATCTCTCACCAATGTGACGATGCCCATATATGGTAATTTTCAATATTTCGCAATACTTTTCAATTATTTCATATCAAATGTATTACAAGGGTAAGGGAAGTCGTGTATAGAGTATAAATTGGCTAGTATGATTTTACCATAACTTTACCGATTTTTTAGTTATAATGAATATTCATAAAAAATTGTCATCCATGGTTTATACCTTAACTCAACAACGAGCCAACTTTTGAATGACAAATTTTTGACATTTTGTATAAAAGGAGCTATAGATCATTTCATTTATTCACTTTGAGTTGATAAATGCAATATCTAACGTTCTACGTGGCATCGAAGAATGACATATTTTGCTAAATAAATGCTTACTAGACTCATATTTTGACGCATTCTTGAAAATATTCAGTATTTATTGGTGTAAAATTTGATGTTCTACAAATCTGCAAAACATTTATTCAGGCAAAATGCACCTTTTCTATAATAAGGAAACCATGTATATAAATGCTTTCAGCTAATACTTCATTCCTGGTACTTTACTGTTAGGCCTTATATTTAGTAGGCTATGCATTTACGTATAACCTGAAGTATATACAGAAAATTATGGATCTTTTCAATCTGATATTATAGATGATGTTAATGGAATGTTCATGTATTGTTCGGTTGTTATGGAAACAACTGGTTGGTTTTAACCTGACCACCTTTTCAGCTACTCTGGATTAAATGGGCTTACTTTGCTTGTCTCAACCTGATCACTGTATGTTTGGTCACTACGGCCTGAAAAAAGCAAAGTTATTTACTATAAGCTGGAATTTGATAAAATTTCAAATTTTATCGAGAAAGGAAAATAAGTAGGGACAATATACAATCGTCAAATCAAGTGTGGCAAAGACCCTAATGTATTCAAACTAATGCACGATTGGCGCTCATATTGTATCCCATAAAATTATTGTTTCAAAGTAATGGTATTAGCCTAGTCGTACGTTTGCCTAAAGTTTCAGACTAGTATCCAACTGATTGAAATAGCAAAATATTCTTGGGCATACATACAGTCAAATTTGACCATAGACTTAATCTACTTTCGAAAACGAGCAAAGATTTGAAATTTCAACGAAAGTCAATGAATGTATTTGGGAAAATTCGTATCTCCAGTCTATGAATTCATTAGTAAGCATAGAGAGCGCTTGGATTAGGTACAATTGACATTAACAGACAATACTATAGATTGCAGATAGAGTGTACGAGGACTAAAATGCAACAAAACTCCCATTATACGTTGCAAACTCTGCCATCGGGACTTGTACACTCCAGAATTTTGAGGCAAAATATAGAAGCATATACTTGTGGATAAATCAGAAATATATGAAGTACAGTGGAAGCGACTTAATCGGGACGTCATCGAAGTCGAACTTTATCCCGTATAACCGAATGTCCCGATTAGCCGATGTAATTTCTATTGTTAAATATGAATTTGTTTCGATTAAGTACGTCTCTCGTTTATCCGTCTCCCGATCTAGCGGCTTTAATTGTATCTGTTGAATGATTCAATCAGACGTAATGAATTATTAACTGTTCGAATAGTAGAAAATTAAAATTTTGATCTAGTCAGCCAAAAATACAGCTTTAGCATGAATACGTGACACTATGCTTTTGATAAACTACAGGAATTTGATCACCAATCTAAGGACATTCCAAAACGATGCGGAGCTGGTACTATTCATACTAATACATTGGACACAGAGTTAAGCAATAACCAGAGGTCACCTCAAATATAAATGTATTAGAGACCACAAGTTGTTTTCCTTCAAAAATTTCTATACAAATTGATGTACAAATATAAAAAAATATAAAATAGTACAAAAATCCATGATATCACTGGGCAACAGCATTTTTACAGAAACTATCCCATTAATTTTTTCTAACTAACTTTAGCCTCTGAGGCCAAAAACGCCATCCATTTGTGCCCATCACGTCCAGATTTTTTGATATTGATGTTTCATAATTTTTGTCCAAAGTTTCATCTAGGCTTAGTCTTCCCTAGTTGTAATTATATAATTTGTTGTTTAACGATGTTTCTAGAACACATTATATTCCTTGCTATTGTGTTTTCTATGACTAGATATTTGGGCGTTCCATATAGAGAGTATATAGTAAGATATTAACATTAATTTATATTTTAGCGAATTGTTTTATGGCATCTTCATGGAGGAAATGTTCCCATGATCCGAATAGTTTCTGCTATATTTGTGGAGAGTTAACATTCCCAACACAGAAACGGGCGATAGATGATACATTACGCAATTTATACCATGCGTATTTTAGGATGCAATTGGGCTACCAAGACAAGGAGTGGTCACCACATATAGTTTGTCAAAAATGTTTTTGAATTTATATAACTGGTCACGTAAAAAAGTAAAGTCAATGCCATTTGGAATTCCTATGATATGGAGAGAACCGACAAACCATTTTGATGATTGCTACTTCTGTATGGTCAAAACACTAGGTTTCAATCGAAGAACAAATCAAGAATACAGTATCCCTCTATACCTTCCGGAATAAGGCCGGTTCAACATAGTGATGAAATTCCGATTTCAATTTGGAAAAATCCTGAACTTGAACCTGTAATATCTGATTGTTATCAATTTTTGCCTGATCCGGACAAGAAAATATTGATGATGTGGAGTCACCTGAAGAGAGTAGAGATGAAGAATTTATCTGATTCTTGTATCAATTGCAACTATTTGGACATGGACAGATTGAATCTCACTTGAAGCATGTTTCTTCTATCAATTTCAACAATTTACAAATAAACATGTAGAATCTCAATAGAAACAAGGTTTCTTCTAACCATTTCAGCCATTCGTAGATAGACATGTTGAATCTCACTTGAAACATGGTTCTTCCATCAATTTCAACAATTTGCAAATAAACATGTTGAATCTCAATAGAAACTAGCTTTCTTCTAACCATTTCAGCCATTCGTAGATAGACATGTTGAATCTCCCTTGAATCATGATTCTTGCATCAGTTGCAATTATTTGCAGATAGACAGCTTAACTGGATACTTACTATTTGACGCACTATGCCCAGGGCCGGATTAAGGCGGGGGCTGATGGGGCTGCAACCCCAGGCCCATCGTAAAAATAGGCCCACCTCGTTGGTGCCATAGGCCGTGTAGACATAGCCAAGAGTTAGTTTTGTTGTCCCTAGAAGCACCCGGATTTCATAAGAAAGCTTTAAGTTGATCCATGGCGAATTCTCATAGCAGGCTAAGTTCACTATTTTTTGAGAATGGCAATGATTTATGTAGATGTGTTTATGACTCAACATTGTCATATTAATTTTGGTCGTTAATCAATAGTCTATGTTATCATTGTGAAATTAAATTTTGTCAGTAATCATTACTTTATGTTTTCTTATATTAAATTATATCTTCTAAGATTATCACAGAGCAATTTAATAATATTCGCTAAGCCCAAGCATACTTTGTATTTATAGCCTACTTTTTACTTCATTGCATTATATGCAGCTTTCGATTATATTTGTGTTTGGCCAGCTTGAAGCATTCCTTACTATTTTATTTTTGATATATCAAGAAAAAGAAGGATGAAAAAATATCGTAGTGGTTGGGACAAAGCAAAGGCTAAGTCTGAAGAAGAAAGAAAACTACAGAAAATTTAAGAATGTACCAGTAAAATGAAAAAGTTTTGCTCTACGAAAAACCCCAATGAAAATGCAGTAGTATCCACAATTGCTAATGTAACTGGAGATGGTAAACATTGCATTGAAATCGTGAATAATGAACCTCTTTACCTTGGATTAGCAGAATCTCTATCTGTTCCATCTGATTGCAATGTGCTTTGTGAAACTGAAAATTTGAACTTTAATTACCTTCAAAGAAGAATCATTCTCTAGTGATTTAGGAAAATGGAAAATGTCTGATGGTTTACGCGAGTATTTTTGTCAAAAGGGGTTTATTGGTTGTCAGCACATGGATAGCGACTTTAGTGCCTCCGAGAGGACATTTCCTAGTGAAACCTTCACGCGGCGATGTACCAAGTCACTCTTTTATCGTGACCAGTTAAACCAGTGGTTCCCAATCGGTGGTCCGCGGCCCCACTTGGGGCCACAGGACTATTTACATGAGGCCATCAGATCTCATTATAAATGAATAGTTTCCTCTTTGTATATACTACAATTTGTACTCAAAAATTATCATTGTTTGTATATATATTTAATTGTTTATTAGGATTTGATTAAAAGCTCCTCACTATTAAAAGTACATTATCCTCCTCTCCGGAATTCTGTCAATTTGTAAACAATTGATTCTTGTCACTTATTTTTGTGTCGTTCATTATACGAAGCTTTACCTATTCGTGTTGATAAATAATTTCTTATGTGGTATCCAATCCTAGCAAAGCAAAGCGCGCTCGTACCGATATTATGCATTAACATTGATCGCATATAAAAGCGTTCTTTTAGTTTCATAACTCATTACAAAGTAAATGGCAACATCCAACACTGCTTCAAGAAAAAGGAAATACCATGAATCATATATTGAACATGGTTTCACTTCAATTATTACCTCTAAAGGAGAAGAAAAACCTCAATGCGTTTTGTGCGGGGATATTTTTTCAATAGAAGCTATGAAGCCGAGTAAAATGAAACGACATCTCACATCTTGCCATCCTGAACATGCTAATAAAGATGGAGAATCTTTTAAATACAAAGCACAAGCGATGAAAAGAATGCGTTTGGATGCAGACGGGCAATTTCAATCTCAGACAAAGGCTGCAATCGAGGTTTCATATGAAATATCCCTCAAGATTGCCCAAATGAAAAAGCCACATACAATCGGAGAGGAATTAATTATTCCTTGTGCTTATGATATTGTTCGACTCTTAATTGGAGAAGATCATGTAAAGAAATTAAGCTCCTTACCATTGTCGAATAATACAGTTCAGAGACGAATTTCAGACATGTCAAATGACATATGCAAGCAAGTCATAGCAGAAATTAAAAATACTCCTTTTGGCTTATTCAGCTTACAATTGGATGAGAGTACTGATGTGGAAGATTGTGCTCAACTCATGGCCTTTACTCGTTATGTAAGAGATGGTCATTTAAAAGAAGAATTTCTCTTTTGCAAATCACTTGAAACAACCACAAAAGCTATAGATGTCTTTGAAAAGGTTCAAGTCTTTTTTGAAATGTATGGAATTCAATGGGGAAATTTATGCGGCGTATGCACAGATGGCGCACCTTCAATGCTTGGTTCTAGATCCGGTTTTCAAACATTAGTTAAGGATAAGTCCCCTACTGTTACTGGAACACATTGTATGATTCATAGGCAAATGTTGGCTGCAAAGACACTACCTGATATACTACAAGGCATCCTCGAGAATGTAATCAAGGCAGTAAATTGGATTAAAAGGAGAGCACTAAATAACCGGCTATTTCGACAACTTTGTCAAGAAATGGGAGCAGATCACGAAGTATTGCTATATCATACTGAGGTTCGATGGCTATCAAAGGGGAAAGTGTTGAAACGTGTACTTGACCTGAGAGCAGAAATGTGTGAGTTTTTCAGTAAGATGGGTCAAAATGAGTTCCAAAGTATATTCAAGAACCAGAATCTATTTGGACTGGCTTATTTAGTTGATATCTTCAATTGTTTTAACCAACTCAATCTCAATCTTCAAGGTCGTGATGCTTCAGTTTTAGAGTTGGTTGAGAAGTTCAAAGCTTTCATAATGAAAATGCAACTTTGGTCTTGTAAATTGAAAGATAACAAATATTTCATGTTTCCCACTCTCTCCGAAATGATCGAAACTTCCGGGTTTGAATTGAATATCGAATTCATAAATGCAATGATCAAACATTTAGCAATTTTGTGCGAAGAATTTTCTCGCTATTTCCCACAACTATCAACTGAATCATTTACACTCGTTAGGGATCCATTTGGAATGAATGTTGAAGATGTACCTGAGATATTTCAAGAGGAATTTATTGAGATGTTAAACGATAGTTTAGCAAAGAACAGATATCAAACAATACCCTTAAACGAATTTTGGCTGTCACTAATTGAGATGTATCCCCTTATTTCAGAATCTGCATTACGCACTCTGATCCCATTCCGGACAACATATTTATGTGAAAATGCTTTTTCTACCTTGATGACTATTAAAACAAAGAAACGCAATCGTTTACAAGTAGAAGATGATTTGAGATGTGCTATTTCTACTACAAAACCAAAAATTAAAGAGCTTGTCCTGAAAAAGCACAAGCAAACCTGATATTTCAAATTTCCATAATGGTAGAGTATTTTCATATATTATAAATTACATGCCAAAATAATGAGTTGATAATTTACAATTGTGTAATTTATGTTCAATGTGTGGGGCCACCTACTTAGCTCCATGGCTGAATGGGGTCTTGGGGTGGCAAGGGTTGGGAACCACTGAGTTAAACGGTGAGAAATTTCAACGTGACTGGCTTTGCTATTCGGTAGAATCTGAGAAGTTGTATTGCGCAATCTGCATGCTATTTTCAACACCAGACGAAAGTTCACAGTTAGCAACAAATGGCTATTCAGATTGGAAGCATGCAGCCAGAGATTTACTTCGCCATGAGGACAGTCGGTTGCATAAAATATCTATTGAAAAACTTATTTTTGCGAAGAATGACTGGTGGACATATAGATGAAAGTCTAATTAAGCAATATGAGTCTGAAAAGAAGTATTGGCATCAAGTTCTCCAGAGAATTTTAAGTGTGATTAAGATGCTTTCTTCAAGAGGTCTTTCATTTCGTGGGAGTGATGAGATAGTAGGATCTGTGCATAATGGTAATTTATTTGGACCGTCTCAAGTTATTAGCTGAGATGATACATTCCTTGCAGAACACATTCAGAAACGTGCAAACAAAGGGCGAGGCCACATATCATACTTATCATCAACAATATGCGATGAATTTATCCAAGTAATTGGACAACAGATTCTTAGGCAGATTATATTGGAAATCAAAACTGCTAAGTACTATTCTATAAGTGTGGACTCCACACCGGACATTTCGCACACTGACCAACTAACACTAATAATTCGCTATGTATTGCCAAGAGGTCCAGTAGAACGATTTATTAGATTCATTCCAATATATGGACATACTGGCGTACATTTAGCAAAAGTACTTCTCAGTTTTTTGGAAGAAAATAATGTTTCCATTAAAGATTGTCGAGGTCAAACATATGACAACGCATCAAACATGAGCGGAAAGTATAACGGCATGCAGGCTTTGATTCGTGAAAAGAATAAGTTGGCTGAATTCATTCCATGTTGTGCACATTCCCTCAATCTTATCGGACGAAGTACTGTAGAATGTTGTCCAGCTGCAGTTTCATATTTCTATTTTGTACAAAAGTTGTATGTGTTTTTCTCTGCCTCTACTCATAGATGGAATCTCATTCTTGATGTCTTCAAGAAGTTTGGAATACCCACTTTGAAAAGACTTTCAGACACACGATGGTCTGCACACCATGATGCAGTAGATGCCTTACTAAAAGGTTATACAAATATTGAAGAAGTACTTGTACTAATGTGCGAAGATAAATCTGAGAAACCTGTGACACGTTTGGAGGCAAAGGGACTTGCTGCAATAATGAATCGTTTGGAAACAGGAATAATGTTACAAATTTGGTCTACAATATTGATTAGGTTTAATAAAACTAGCAAATGTCTTCAAGATGCAAGTCTAGATTTGAATACAGCCACAAAGTTGTTAGAATCATTGAAAGAATTTGTACATTCACTACGTTCTCAGTTTATGGAGTTTAAGCATCGAAGTAAGGTTCTTTATCACTGTGCCAGTACTCCAAAGAACATCAAAGAAAGCGTAAGCGAAATAAGTAATTTGATGATGGTGATGCTAAAGATGCTGAACTTTCTCCATCAAATGAATTCATGGTAACAAATTTCACTCCAATTATTGATAAACTAGTGGCAGCTTTGAATCAAAGACAGGCGGCATATTGTGTCATCAGAGACAAGTTTGAACTTTTATCAGAATTGAATTGTTTAGTCTCTGATCAGATGCGTGACAAAGCTAATGATTTAATTAATATATACTCAGACGACATTGAACCTGGCTTTGTAGATGAAATAGTACAGTTTTCTGCTTTCTGGAACAGTTATATTTCTTCAGATTCTTCTAAGACTGAAGACACAAAGCAGTTAGAGAATTCCAAATGTTCAAGTTGATTACTAGAAATGCACTAGACACAACTTTCCGAATATGTTAATCACATTACGAATATATTTATCTTTAATGGTCACTAACTGCAGCGGGGAATGATCTTTTTCAACATTGAAAAGGACAAAGAACGAACTGCGGTCCACTATGGGTCAGAATCGTTTGAATGCACTTTCTCTTCTGTGTATAGAAAATGAACTTTTGCAAGAAATCGATGTTCAGTCTACGATTAGAGATTTCGCAAGTCGAAAAGCACGTCAAGTAACACTATAAAATATTTAAAATATTTTAGCTACCAAATTCATTACTAAGTTATTTTGTTATTTATAGAATTGTAAGGTAGGGGTAGGCGGCCTAATAATTTTGATGGACCTACTTAGGCCCATCAAAATTATTCAGCTCCAGGCCAAATAGGCTGCTAATCCGGCCCTGATTGTGCCCCACAAGTATGTCCTAATCTACAACCTTGTCAAAATTGTGATTCTACTTGTATATATTTGTCATTTGTGTCTATGCGAATAAATTTGATAATTTTCTAACAAAATATAACTTTTCTGAAAAGTTTTTTTAGAATAAATTCTCATTTATGATGTCATAGATATTTCAACTTCAAAGTTGATGACGTCACCTCAAAATCGCCATATTTCGGATTATTTTGAAACAATGAATCGCTAGCTTTTTCGAAGGATATATAGATTCGTACTATGTCATATATACCGTGAGCCACGTAATATAGTGCGTTGGGTTAGGTTCAGAAAATGGACTAGGGATATATCACCAGATCAGTTAATATAAGGGGAACTAAATATTTCGAATGCAGAGCGTTTGCGGACGAAGAAATGTATTGCATGTTTGTAAAACAACAAATTATCGAGTATATAATATTCGAGAATATACAGAAAGTGACAAAAAATGTGTTTGGTAACATAGATTTAGTAAAATTACATTCTTTGGAACATAACATTGTGTATATTGCATCGTTCATTTCAAAATCAAAATACAGTATATACATAAACAATATGCATATAAGATTGAATTATTGTACCAAGAAAGAAAATTCGTATAGCGAAACTGGTAAAAGAATATTGAAACTAGAGAAAGGGACAAATCCAAAATGTATAAGGGATTGAAATATGAAAATATTGTACAACTAATCTATATAAGTAGTACAATAAAAATTTGTCTCTAGATAAGAAAAACGTTAGAGGCTTGGAAAAATGTATTGATTTCGAATCTAATCTAGTTAGACCAAAATGATTGCAAATCACTGTTTCCAAACTCGGATCGGCTATGGCTACATTTGGATATAAATGTATCAGACCCATTTCAAAGTCAAATGACCTTATCAAATTTGGTTAGGATAGACAGGATGGCCAAGTTGGGTCAAATTGATCAATAAACGACGGAATTATCTCTGGTGACAGGTTGGTAAAGCTATATCACCACCGCTTGATAGACTCTGTATTACATCATAATTATGTCAGAATACACTCGCGTGTATGCACCTGTGAGTACAGTAATAACACCAAAACTTTGCCCTAACCTTTTGTTGCTATCCATCAATTATTATTGCTACGAATAAGGACAGTCCAACATGGTATAATCAGATAAACAACCATTGAAGGAAGTTTAGAATGAATAATTACAAAGAGACAAGGCATATGGATTCATAAAAAAAGTCACTATACACATAAGAACAGGGAATAGAAATATACAGGCAATAATATAATAAGTGAGCTATAGCTGGTCGTGCCGCTGTGTATCTACCTAGACAAGTGGGAGTGACCCGAAGTAGCAAGGGTTCATGTTGAGTGGACCAAGGAAAATAATTCCTAAAGATAACCTTGTTATCACACGTAGAGATGTAGCCGAGTAAACAGAAGTAAGTATGTGTAGTTGCAGAGTTCCTTCCTTAGCATTCCACAAATTGCTTGTCTGAGATACAATTGAAGGGGTCAAGGTAGGGTGGGTGATATCATCTGGTGAATAGGATGACTGACGTATTATAATGGTAAGCCTACCACGTGCATTTCTATCTTTGCTATTCTTCATAGAATTCAAGATAGTGATTTTGCATAGGGCTGATAATGTTGGTGGTCTATTCGGTTCCTGCTGGGCAGTATGCGTAAATAATCTCAGGGGTAGTTGGCCAGGCAGAAGAAAGCCCAATACATTGTTCGATGAATGAGTAGAGGTGATGATTTTGAGAAATCTCTTCTCTAAGTGTGTATGGACCATCGCTACATCGATTACTGCAGAGGCTTTCTGACTTTGGCTTGTGTTATTAGTGTGCCCTTTAGATTGTAAAGTTCCCATGCTGGTAACCTGGCTATACTTGGACCGCGGTACATAATATTTTAGGCTGCTGGTCTAGAATACACTTCCAAGTGAAGTGGTTAGAATTATTGGAGTAGTACACCTGATAAACATATATCTGTTTAGAGCTATACATACATTTGCATATGTAGCATTGTATTTGTACATACGTTATGGCTGTATATACAGAACTGATCTGCGAATGGGAAAGGGTGCTGTTATGATTGTGTTGATGAGGATCACAATAATGGAGAGAAGCACAAAACACCTCAATTTATAGATTTTACATTTGAAAGAAAATGTGTATACAGACAGTCTTCTATTGTGTCAACTATGCTGCTATTGTTAGATAATTGTTCATCAAAATAACAACAACACTATTTTAGTAGGTGATAGGATGACTAAAGACATCACAAATACTGTAGCAACAAGTAAACACATATGGCATGTATTGTATATGCCAGGGGATGATGAGTATGGTTTGAAGGTGTTATTACAATTGTAACTTACGTAGATCACGTAGAAGAGTTACTTCGAAGAATTAGAAGGATACATAAACTCACCGATTAGTCGCACTAAGTAAATCCTCAAAAACCCTCCAGAGAATACAGAATGATCAGAGTTACTCGAAAGCATCAACACAGGTATTCTGTTTAGAAGGAACTATCAGGCCGTTCAAACGTTTATGTAATGCTTCCAAGGGGGAGGTGATGTAACTGCAGCGTGACAGTACCATCCTTTTGTACTACAAAATGGCCTAAAGCGTGACACAGGGGGCAGTGAGTGTTAATTTTCGGGAAATTTGCGTTACGTAACGTTTGAAAGGTCCAATGAAGTACAAACTATATACTGAATAGACATAATTTGAAGGGACCTCAAAGGAACCATGATAAACCATGTAAACTGTAAAGCACACATCCCTTGTATTTCACATCTCAACCATGCATTTCTAGGAAACATTGGAGATTGTGTGGCCGAGCGGTATACTTGATTGCTAGGTAGCAAACCCAGTAATCCAGAGACAGGGGCGTAGACTCGAGATGTGGATTGGTAGGGCCATGGAATTACTCTCCATTAGTCGGTATGGAGAGCGTTAAATTATTGGTAGGGACATGGCGCATTTGGCCTCAGCAAGCCCACTGTTGCCTACTCGAATGAGGGGTTACTGTGGTTGCTGATAGTAACCCTGGTGTTTCAGCTACCCCTAACAACCCACTAACTTCGCCTACGCTTACATATACAATTCAGGAAAAACAATTGAAAATCCAATAATTTCGAGAAATATCTTCAGGAAAACAGCTACTAGGGGGGGGAGGGTTGGTAGGTATGGTATTATAGATATATTGACAAAAGAAAAATTTGTGTGCATAATTTAGCAGTCAACATGTTAGAAAATGTTCAATCCTCAAATTATTCAGTTCAAGTTGAAATATCTTCACTTACAAACCCTAGATTGTACCCATACTAACCTAATTGAAATATATTCCATCATTCAGTTTGTACATTCACTTATCACACATGCAAGATACAATTACAATTGACACAATTATGACAATAAGTTATTAGCAGGGCCTTTATTAGAATATACGTAAGTTGATGTATCAACACAATAAGAATACACATTTATGTCCTGAAGTAAAACTAGGATTTTCTTTATGACTCATGGAATGAATGGAAGGCAGTATATACTATTACAGGTCAGGAGTTTCATCAGATCCACTCAACTCGTCCTGTTGAATTGTTTCAATTACTTCCTCTATCAGATCAAACTCATCAAGTTGATTTGGAGTAATCTCTCCAGATAGATTGTCTTGTTGACTGGTTTCTAGGTTAGGGGGTAGAATTGATTGAATCTCTTCATCAGCCAAATGGCTAGGTTCATTTTGAGCATTCGGTATCAGAAGTTGCCTCAGATGTTCTCTGCTACAATCATACCAGTAAGGCTGTTGACAGGCTAAGCAAGCTGTGCGACTGGTAATTTTACAAATGAGGCGATGTCCCTTTCGAAATTGACTCTTGAGATCAGTCATTTTGACAATTGTTTGGACCTGATGCTGAATAATATTAATAGCATTTGTTGACTGTTGTAATGGCAGGACTGGATTGAAGGCGGATGTTTTGTATTTTCTTGATGTAAAGTTGCCACAGAGGGACGTGATGACACATTCTTTGAACCATTCTAGCGTGTGTTCTCTGTTTGCGGCGTTATTCCATTGATGTTTCGCTTGCTTTGAAGTTTTCCACAGTATGTAGACATTATTTACACATGCTGAATCAAGGATGTGAAGAAATATTTTGAGATAACCGCCTTTAGATGTGAGCTGAATAGCGTGGTGTCCTACCATGCGGTCATGCTTATCTACGCCTCCCATGCGATAATTATAAGCCTTCAGTATTGGTGGGCTTGGTATAGGCTTTCTTTTGTATTGTAAATCGGCGTCACGAATATTCTTGTGATGAAATTGTTTATCGTGTGAGGTTGGAATTGCTGGAACACAGTTCGTAATGAATACTACTTTCTTATCCTCGATTCTATACTTCCTATCATTCCATACGAGGAGACAGACGGGCTCACAGGCTTGTAATTGTATGGTGGGTCCTATTGTGGGCTTGTGCTGGATTGTAGCCTGGAACGTGAACCATTTGCAGTTTGTCCCATAATTCTTGAGACTAACAAAAAGGAGAATATTTTACTCCACATTATTCATTGAATATTTTTCTACTATTATATCGATGACCTCTAAGGAATAGATCAATAATTAATTTTGTAACCATTCTGTTCTACCACTAGTCTATACCTACGACTCATTGACTTGTAGTATGCTGCTAAAAATTCGCCCTACTATCTTAGGGTTTAAAGAACTTAGGAGAAAAGGTTAAACTGGTTCGATCATTTAAAGTCCTTATATAGCTTTTGCTTCATCCAACCGAATATATTCTCAATTGGGTTGAGATCGGGACTTTGGCTTGGCCATTCTTTTTGGTTTTTCTTCATATTTTTCTCCATCCAAGCTTTGGCGATCCTTGAGGTATGTTTTGGGTCGTTATCCTGAATGAGAACCACCTTTGACCATGAAAACCTGAGCTTGCTCAATCAAATGCCATTCCAATATGTTGACAAGGAAGGTAGCGTCCATATTCCTTCGAAAGAAACACAGAAGGAAGGTCCCCTTAATTAAAAAGGCTGCCAATATGTGTAATTTAGCGGAATGCTTGGTTGTTGGCTGAATGACTTCCCGATTTCTTTTTGTCCATATCCTAACTCGACCAGGTTTGAGCCAGAAAGAAGCTTCATCTGCAAACACAGCGTGACATCAATGAATATTCTCATTTTTCTTGCCCCACTCAATAAGTAAGAGCCTGTTTTTCTCACTTAGCATTGGTACAAGTGTTGCCCAAGGCTTGTTGTACTCCATTTCCTGTAGGCATCTTCCAATTGTACTCTTGGACACTTTAGTGCCACCTTTCTCTTCTAGATTTGTGACAATTCCACGTATAGTCTTCTTTTTATCATGCCTAACATATTGCGCAATGCTATGCTTGATGAGGTTTCGAAGAATAGTAGGCCTTCCAGCACCTTTCTTGTGAAGTAAATTTGTACCTTCTTTGAGAGTTTTCTGAAGGCGAAATACAGTCGCCCTCCCAACTCCTAGAGTGGCAGCTATTTGATTTACTGTGTGTTTTCGTCCTTGGAGAAGTATTCTAATTTCATCCCGCTTGATAAATTGTTCCATCTAACAATTAATAATAAATAATCTATAATTTAATAATTATTATCAATAATTGTTACGTCATAAGAATAAAAATACTTGAAAACTAAAATTACAGGTAAAATTGAAATATAAACATGCTAAAATCTATTAATAGAGTCAATACTATTGTTCAATAGAATAAAACTTGACGGCAACAATATATTAAGAAAAATAGTCAAGGTTGCATTAAAATGATGTTAGTCTCAATAATTATGGGACAAACTGTATATGCCCAAGTGAGAGGATGCATATTGGTGACGAGATATTCTAGATCAGGTGGTAGTTTTTTGATAGATGAAGTGCCGACCATGCCAGTTCCTCGTGATCTTAGGTAGGCCGCCAGGTCAAGATGGGAGGAGAATCTATCACAATAGATTATATGCCCTTTATCAAAGTATGGGTTGGCTAGCTGTAACACCACATCACGTCCACCAACAGATCCGACAGTTGAGCCTAAGTATATGTCCTGGGCTAGACTGTAACCGCAACAGGCGCAACAGATGGACCAGAGTTTGACACCATATTTAGTTGGCTTCGCTTTGATCTACTAACGCAGTACACTCCTGCCATAGAATTTAACCATGATCTCGTCAATGGAGAGTGATCTAGCTGGTTGAAGTAGATTTGAAGAGTTTTTATTGACTGCGGTAAGTAGTGTACTAAGTTTCGCCTCAAAGCGTTCTCCAGTGTTTAGGGATGGACTCATTTGCTCATTGTTTGCGAAGTGCAACATCGTGAATAACTCTTCAAAACGATCACGCGATGAATGCCGTTTGTAGTAGGGTAAATGGAATATGTTTGAATTGGTAAAGTAACTACGGCGATTAGGTATCTGTACAAGGGAGGTCCATAAGATGAGGCCAATAAAGCAACGAATCTCTTCATAGGTCGGCTCTTACCACTTGTATGATGACAGATTAAGTTTCATTTGTGTTCGGTACAACTTTGTTTGTTGTAGAATGCTCCTGAATTCATAGGGTCGGAATAAGCAGTACTAAAATGGTTTGAGTATTTTGTGTCTTTATATGGTCATAGGAACATGTCCTCATCTGACACATTCCATCTTTGTTCTGAGGTATTATTAGATCTGCTATTTAGGATTGATTTTTGTTTCATCATATGTGCTTGTTCTAACATTACGTAACCCATAATTATGCTAATGCATCGGCAGGGTGGAGTTCGCCCAAACACAAGGTCGTAATTTGCAAGAAGGTCTTTGTTAACACCAAACATGCTATTAGATGAACTATGTATTCTATAATTAGAACTTGATGTCATGGGCAAACAAAGCTTTTTGGTGAATGTGCGATTTTAGAGGAATTACTAAGAGGCAAAAACACTATACTCCCCAAGAGGTCTCCACCCCACTGCCACATAGGGATCACGATCATAAGCCAATTTGCAATCATAATGATTGAGCAGCTACATTGTCAGATATATGAACATCATACTTGAAACCGGCTACTACCTCTCTATATATCCCCCTATAATGTATACATGCTATGAGAACATAGCTTGAGGCAGTGAATATCGCATCTAAGAACCATTGAAGGGACACAGTCTTCATGTACTTATATATATGCATATTGTGTTCCTTTATCTTGGATAAAGGGACACCTAATTTCAAAACAAGTCCCTTTATCTGACACATTTTGAAGTAGCCGGAATTGACTAGATCCTAAGCAATTACAAACTGTGTCCCCTTACCTTGGATAAGGGGACATCTAATTTCANAGGATTATTTCTGGTAAAACAAATCTTCTACATAATCTTTTAATCTCATTTTCCCCAAATCCAGGTGTATGTTCTAATGGCCAACTTTCTTTATTTAATATTTGGAGGTCCTTC
Organism: Oopsacas minuta; assembly: GCA_024704765.1. NCBI lineage: Eukaryota > Metazoa > Porifera > Hexactinellida > Lyssacinosida > Leucopsacidae > Oopsacas > Oopsacas minuta. The sequence goes on from JAKMXF010000302.1 coordinate 513,234, forward strand.
ATCAGGGCAGAATCATCTGGATTAGTAATCTTAAATAACCGATCTTCCATAGATGTGATTAAGGAGCCTAGAAATTTGTGTTTATTGATATTTACAATTGCCTTATTGTGTTTAAGACTAGTCTTATTGAATTGTAGTTCTTTTGCAGCACATTCTGCCTCTGAGATTTAGTGCCAGGATAGTTTTTCAAGCTTTCCAAACGTCTTATTGTTCTCTTAATCATTTGATCAGCATGCATGATTGAGGTAGCACGATGTTGTAATAACTCCGAAAGCGACGATAATTCATAGAGAGTATCAAACATCAGCCCTAGATCCGATAAAAATTCTGGTGATCTTATTCTCTTTTCCAATCCATTGAACATTGCTCTATCTGTCGAATCTCTACTGAAGTCTTGTGAAGCTGTTTCAAAGTGTTTACACAATGATTCGTAACTATACCAAACAGCTTTAACAGTTCTGAATGAGCTGGCGACCCAGCGTGTGTCTAGGAGACGTCCTACTTTTGTCACTTGTTCACTTACAGCTAAAGAACATTCAATAAGTTCCCTTTGATTTTTAGGGGAACGTGAATACAGGGAGTACAATTTGTCGAAAAATATCTTGAAATGATTTATCGAATTTAATTTTTTGAATGTGTCAGACACTGACAGTTCCAAACGATGATCAAACAATGCCAGAGAATAGTGTTAAGAAATTGTTTAGCGATCCGTGTTCCTACACCACCATGTTTCCCAAGCATCACGCTTGCGCCATCGCAAGCAAAGGCAATCATATCCTGGTTGATATAACATTCATCAAATCCCTATCTCCCCATACATTCCATTAGTGCATCAAAAATAGTCGCGGCATCCTACTTTTGGAGCTCAACAAGATCTAAAAATATGAATTGTGCTCCAAATTCTTGAAATTTCACATTTTAAATATACTATTAGCGCAGACTTATTAGATAGTGTTGTAGATTCGTCAATAAGAATCGAAATTTTTCCTTGAATTTCTTGTACATGGGTAAACAATTTATTTCGCATTTCAATAGCAACATGATCAATTATTTTTGTGGCAGATTGTCGAGAATGAAGGTTTAGTCCGAGATCAGTCCCGTTTATTTGCTGAAGTTCAACTAAATCTGAATGATCAGTATAGAGTCTATTATTCTTGGCAAGGTAGTATGCTGTTCGAAAAATTATTTGAGTAGACTCCAGTTCTATCTTTTTTGACATATCCATGTGTTTTTCCATACAAAATAACTCTGCGGCTTCACTAATTTCTTGGACTGAAATGTGGGCTTAGAAATTCTTTTGAATGATTGTTTTTTTTCGTAATGATTTAAGTTTAGAATCCCTAGTGAGTCCATTATAATTAACAGTACCCTCGGCCCATTCAATTGAAATATGTACTCCCTACCTCTTGTGTATGGATAGAGAAGACACGTGTTTACAGATTGAGCAACCTAATTTTCCATTTTTATAGTATAGCCATGGATACAACTGTTTCTTGGACGTCCAATTGTCAGAAGACCAAAACTCAGGACCAAGACCGGTTAGGTCAAATAATGCTCAGCAACCTATATACAAAAGGACAGGAAGGGGTATTGCCCTTCATAATGAAAAAAGCAAAGGAGTTTTCTCATAACAGTCTCACGAACANGGGATAGATCCACGTCACTAAATCAAGCAAATGGAGACAGCTAAGGAAGCTTTTATTCTATTAGTTCCTAACTGTTTCGTCCTGGGAGAGAGAGTGTATTAGAATAAATGGAGAGGGAGAGAGACTACTTTCTTATTGTATTAGTTATTAGCTTGGTTGTTATAGACACAATGAACAACGATGGATAATACAGTGTATTAAATTAGACAAATGTTGTTGTAGAGACATGGATAATGTGTGTTAATATTAGAAATGTTGTTGTAGATAATGGATAATGTGTGCTAATGTTCTAATAATGAAGGCAAAAATGAAGGGATACTGTAACTAAATGATTGAAATAGAGACGCAGTGAATGATTTTGATCCGTCATTGTAGAAGGATTTCAAGGCTGTGAGTCGATTGAAGGATTTTTTTCATTCAAAGCAAGGTTATGGAGTGTCTTCCTAGTATTATAGACACAATCAACAAGAACGATGGATAATGTGCATTAAATTAGAGACAATTTCATGGTTGATTGTTGTTTCAGCAAGGACAAGAGGAGGCCGAGAGACTGTTTACGAGATTAGTTATCAGAGTGTTTGAAATAGCGAATCATTGGTCAAGGAATTGCCGGACGAATGGCGAAGATTTCTCCATAGAGATAATGCATGGGAAATGGCAAAAGTTTTCATTTGTTCGAAATATTTCATAGACGATGACGTGTTTCTTCACTTCGATATTCCTATGGTACAGTAGAGAAGGTTTCAAGAAATCCTGGTCCTTATGAAAAATGCCAAGCCCATCAATTTACTAACTGCCCTTCTTATTAACCTGACTATTTTTAGCTTGGCTGCTACTAGGGATGGGACGGAGCTCCGCGCAAACTTTTCAGCTCCGTCTTTACATCCGCATCCGCGGATACGCGTATTATGCATATCCGCCCTTATTTTCCTACTGTAATAGGAACCAATCAGATTTGTAATTGTCTAATATACGCTTAAATATTATTATTTGCCCATCACGTTTACACTACTATAGATTGATATTCAGGGATGTCCTGCTCTAATTATAACTATGGGAGCGCTATTTCAAATTTCAAATTCAATTGAATATATTCTAATTTCTAATACAAAATTCAAACAGTATACCGGTATTTGAATTAATAAGATATGAATAATATGAAATGTTAGTTGTAAATCTGAAAATAGAGTTCTAACAAGTGATTGAATACACAAAATTATTTAACTAATAATACTTCCAAATTTCTTCTCGTTCATGGGGCTCAGAAATTTTGGATTTCAATCCATGGACATCTGTTGCTGAATTATGGTGCAAGAGCCAAGATTTAGAATATTCCAATGGTCTCCAAATAGTCAGTGGTGGACCATTAAGCTGGATAAACAGCAAAGAAGAAACGTGTTCTATTGTAAGCCGGTTTCGTTTCTCATCCAATATGATATTCATTTGACTAAACCCCCTTTCGCATTCAGATGAGCTGCATGGAATAACTTCTACGCAGTTTATCAATGGCCTTAAAGCAGAAGGAGTTCGAATACCGATGTTGTCATAATATTCGCAGAATGCATCAACCAGGATTATTTCTGGTAAAACAAATCTTCTACATAATCTTTTAATCTCATTTTCTCCAAATCCAGGTGTATGTTCTAATGGCCAAGTTTCTTTATTTAATATTTGGAGATCCTTCATCAGGGTAGAATCATCTGGATTAGTAATCTTAAATAACCGATCTTCCATAGATGTGATTAAGGAGCCTAGAAATTTATGTTTATTGATATTTACAATTGCCTTATTGTGTTTAAGACCAGTCGTATTAAATTGTAGTTCTTTTGCAGCACATTCTGCCTCGAGAGATTTAGTGCCAGGATTGTTTTTCAAGCTTTCCAAACGTCTTATTGTCCTCTTAATCATTTGATCAGCATGCATGATTGAGGTAGCACGATGTTGTAATAACTCCGAAAGCGACGATAATTCATAGAGAGTATCAAACATCAGCCCTAGATCCATTAAAAATTCTGGTGATCTTATTCTCTTTTCCAATCCATTGAACATTGCCCTATCAGTCGAATCTCTACTGAAGTCTTGTGAAGCTGTTTCAAAGTGTTTACACAATGATTCGTAACTATACCAAACAGCTTTAACAGTTCTGAATGAGCTGGAGACCCAGCGTGTGTCTAGGAGCCGTCCTACTTTTGTCACTTGTTCACTTACTGCTAAAGAACATTCAATAAGTTCCCTTTGATTTTTAGGGGAACGTGAATACAGGGAGTACAATTTGTCGAAAAATATCTTGAAATGATTTATCGAATTTAATTTTTTGATTGTGTCAGACACTGACAGTTCCAAACGATGATTTAAGCAATGCCAGAGAATAGTGTTAGGAAATTGTTTAGCCATCCGTGTTCCTACACCGCTATGTTTTCCAAGGATCACGCTTGCGCCATCGCAAGCAAAGCCAATCATATTCTGGTTGATATAACATTCATCAAATCCATATCTCCCCATACATTCCATTAGTGCATCAAAAATTGTCTCGGCATCCTGCTTTTGGAGCTCAACAAGATCTAAAAATATGAATTGTGCTCCAAATTCTTTGAAGTTTCACATTTTAAATATACTATTAACGCAGACTTATTAGATAGTGTTGTAGATTCGTCAATAAGAATCGAAATTTTTCCTTGAATTTCTTGTACATGGGTAAACAATTTATTTCGCATTTCAATAGCAACATGATCAATTATTTTTGTGGCAGATTGTCGAGAATGAAGGCTTAGTCCGAGATCAGTCCCGTTCATTTGCTGAAGTTCAACTAAATCTGAATGATCAGCATAGGGTCTATTATTCTTGGCAAGGTAGTATGCTGTTCGAAAAATTCTTTGAGTAGACTCCAGTTCTATCTTGTTTGACATATCCATGTGTTTTTCCATACAAGATAACTCTGCGGCTACACTAATTTCTTGGGCTGAATTGTGGGCTTTGGAATTCTTGTAAATTATGATTTTTTTTCGCAATGATTTAAGTTTAGAATCCCTAGTGAGTCCATTATAATTAACAGTACCCTCGGCCCATTCAATTGAAATATGTACTCATGTCTCTTGTGTATGGATAGAGAAGACACGTGTTTACAGATTGAGCAACCTAATTTTCCATTTTTATAGTATAGCCATGGATGCAACTGTTTCTTGGACGTCCAATTGTCAGAGGACCAAACCTCAGGCCATTTAAGGTTGATGGTACACTCGGAAATTACATCAATGTCACCACACTCTTCAGAAGTACAATAAGTTGGATTTTGAGAGCCCGAATTTGCACCTTCGAGATAGTCGTCCGATAATAGGTTCACATCTTCATAAGAATTATTTGGATTTTGTGAAGTAGGTAGGAAGTAAGAATTAATACTTTGTTTATATCTCTTAGGTAATGATGCCTGAGGTTCAGTAGCTATAGTTACTAGTTCCTCGTTGAATTCTGCCATATAACAAATCAAACCTCGTAAAAGGTAGATCTATAGTAAACTATGAAAGAGAAGTAGGGGCAAAAAATGTAAACTTTTGATATAGGTACGAATAATATGATTAGTTATTTTATATATCCTACATACCAGAACACGTTGCGTATGATATAATTATTACTTGATTAAAAGAATCATTTGAAATAGATATTTTGTTTACGATTAACGCTAGATTCGAATAAAATAATACATAGTGAGGTAAAACTTCCCATTGTTCTTCAAAACAAGTACAATATATTCACGGCGCTATAAAGTAAACATTTGCTCTCTCAACTCAACATAATTATATTTGGGACAAATATCAAGTTATTTCAAATATTGATGGTATGCTACTGTAGAAATTATTACTTGCCAATTTGATTTGTTAAAAAAAGTATGGGAGCGGCGCTCCCACAACCTGAAAGACTATGGGAGCGGCGCTCCCACCCGCTCCCACAGCAGGACACCACTGTTGATATTACATTTACCACCTACAATTATATTTATTCCTGCTTTATTTCCTTAATTCATTGCCTCAATTTTCAGATTCAATAGTTTGATCTGGAAATATTTTTCTCGCGACAGTTCTCATGGCAAGCGTGCTACCTGTAATATTTGCAAAAAATCTTACTCTCGTGCTGGTAATTCTACTACACCACTTTTAAATCATCTCCGTTCGATCCACAAGAAAGTACACCAGGAGTACGAATTGCTTTTGGAAGAACGGCAGCAAGAGAGTACAGTAGTTAAACCATGGTCTGAGATGGCTTTGGCAAAGTTTGAGACGAAGAAACAAATCACGATGGAGAAAGTACTTGACCGTAATCTGCAGTGGGATAATTCTCATGTGAAGTCAATCCAATTAGACAAATTGATTGGGGGAAATGATTGCACTTGATGATTTGCCATTTAGTCATGTTGAAGATCTTGGTTTTATTAGGTTTGTCCATTGTGCAGCGCCTCTCTACAACCTGAAGACACGAAGGTATTACAGCGAAAAGATAATGCCTGATATTTATGAATCTGTATCGAACAAGGTGTATGATTTCCTCTGATTACATCAAGCTCTCTTTCACTACCGACATCTGGACAAACGACTCGGCTAAGGTTTGCTTAATGAGCCTGACTGCACATTGCATCGACGAAAACTTCAAACGAAAAAAGTTTGTTCTATGTGCTACTGAATTGGATGAACGCCACACAGGCGAATATATAAACGAAGTGTTTATCAGAATGCTCGAGCGGTGGAGTATCCCTTTAGGAAAGGTTCTTGTGGTGTTGCGGGACGCTGGAGCGAACATGAAAAAAGCAATGAAAATTGGTGGCATTCCCAGCTTCGACTGCGGGAACTACCAAATCCATCTCGTCGTTACAGAGGCAGCTAAGAGCCGGCGTACCATAATCGATTGCATTGCTCGTGTTCGTAAGATATCGGGACACTTTAACCATTCGCCTACCGCTTAGGCTGATTTGAAAAGGATTCAAAAAGCACAACTAGATAAGAAAACTGCTTTGATTCCTATCCAAGATGTGTCTACACGTTGGAACACCCTTTATGACATGTTGATGCGTCACGGTGAGCTAGAGGATGCTTTACGGATGTATACCGGTAACATAGAATTGAAGATTACTGACTTCGAATTGATTCAGAAAATAACAAACATACTTAAGGGATTCAAACTGATTACCGAGAAACTCAGTGGATCTTACGCAACTATGGGTGATCTTTTTATTCTAGTGAAATCGCTCTTGTTATCTCTTGCAGATAGTGAAGATCCAATATTTTCCGGGATCAAATCATTTCGCCTAACACTGAGAGATGATCTCAAACGTCGAATGGATGGTCTTGAGAACAATGACATCGTTGCAATCTCAACCTTTCTCAATCCGAGGTTCAAAGAAAAGCACTTTTCTTCCAAGTATATATGCGGAGAGGTGCGACGTAAAGTGGCAGATGCAGTTCAGAATTTGGATTTGGAAATCAGGAATGTTGAGAGCGATGAAGTTGTTCCTGTGTCAAAGCACTACAAGCCGTCGTGTGGAAGTGGGTTAATAGATATCTTTGCCATGCTTAACGAGAGCGACGATGAGGAAGAAGACAGACAAACAAATACTCCAATAGTTGATTCAATTAATCAATACGTTGCTGAGCAACGTATTCCTTCCGATGCTGATCCCTTTGCTTGGTGGAACATGAATAAGCATCGATATGTGTCGTTGAGCAAATTGGCGCGAATTTTCCTTTCTGCCCCACCAACCAGTGTACCATCTGAGCAGCTGTTCAGCAGTGCTGGAATCATTTATGAACCAACGCGGAACCGTTTAAGTGGTGACAAGGCAGAAATGCTCCTTTTTTTGAAATACAATTTATGCTTACTAAAGTTTGAGTATTAGATCTATAGAGCATATAGCTGGTATTTTGTTTTGATTATTGTTTAGAGTTTAGAGTATAATACAGAGAATCAATATATGCTGTATCGAGTAAATTAGAAATACAATACTGTGTGCCCTGTAAAGTTGAAATCCGCATCCGCGGAGGTTCAAGATTCCACATCCTCATCTATATCCGCATCCGCGGATGTGGGAAATCTCACATCCATCCCATCCCTAGTTGCTACGGCCCTGTTAGTGGATGTATATTTTCCCAAGAACACTAGAATAGGCATAAGAGCAGCATACATTGTGTCATCTGTTCCTTTGTTGTTGCAGGATATATTCCCAAATCTAAGCTGGAGCAGGAGTAGAAGGAGAGACTGAGTAATGAACTGGTGCATCTTACCAGTCCATTACCTCATTGCCTGTCCCTATGTCCATTGCGTCATACTCTGGATCTATGTCCATAGGCGAGGTTTCACGAGCTGTATGGTGTTCTGGTACCAGATCTTGTTCCATAGTGCTAATGTTATCTTACTTTTTATCAATGTTTGTTCGGTAAAATGCCTTTTGGAGATGGACTATGTCAAAAGACTCTTCTCCGTCAATTGACTATTCTGAAAGCAAACGAAGTTATATTCCTAGAGAAACCTCNCTTTGTAAACACTACAGTGGAATGCCACTTCGTATGATGCTTCCTGTGAAATCGTTGCCTATTCACGAAATGTAGATATAAATAGCACGTATTTTCTATCATTCAACATAATATTCAAAATAGCTTCAATGGACTCAGAAATGCATCAGACAAACTCTAACAATGACGAGGAATACTCATTCGAGGAAGATTTCGCCAATAATGACGAAAGTGACGTTGAACTTGAAAGCGGTGAATTCGAGGGTGATGAATCGATAGTGAAGAGTTCGATACGGATGAGCATGATTGTAGTGAACTTGGCAATGATGAGATTGACAGAAGGGAACACTGCTACTTTGGGAAAACGCACTTGTAAACCCCTAATTTGAAGCCCAAGCGTCTGCAGGTATATTGCAATCAATCTTCCAAGCCAGTGAAAGAATTCGTGCATATTCAGTATATAGGTGAAATCGAACCTGAATCGAGGACTCTTTCCCAAAAATTTAAAATTTCGCAAGTTCCACCCCAGTTTTTTTCACATGGTAAAGAATGGGAAATGCGAACGATATTTCCGACCAATGGAACTCCAAAATTATCTTGCAGAGGACTACCGCGATTTGACTGCTTGTATATGCCATTGGAGCAAATTTCGAGACGAACTCTCAAATATCTAAGACAAGTCACAGAATTTCACTATCAAATTTGAGGACCCCACAATCGAAAGGTTTTATCCTGAGCTCTGGGAGCAGCCAATGCGCGAAGGCTTGTCAAAGTTTCCTTACATGAACGAACCTTTTGAAAATGCAATGAGCGTCTTGAGAATCCCTCAGAACAAATTCACCAATATTCCTGTGGCAATTGAAGCACCCACTCAGCCACTGCACTCTCATCCACCCTCACCACAACATGTTTTGTCACAGGAAGCTTGTCATCTTCTTGAAGCTGAGGAACCCATTGTGTTCTTCAATGCAATTTTCCGTAAATATGAATTTGTGCAAATTTTGAATGAATCTAAAGATTTCGTAAACAAAAACACTTCGACCAGGCCCCACACCATTTTACATGCCCTACTTACGATGAAATATGATGTTTTATTGGGCTGCTGATGTGGACATCTCTCGTTCAACTCCCGAACCGTAGAACATACTTCATGAAATCAGATATTTATCAAGTACCACAATTCAGAAAGCATATGACCCGTGACAGATTCGAGCAATTACTAAGAATGCTTCATTTCACCAATAATGATGAGATACCCGACGACATTTTAACCGCTGAAAGATTTGAAGCAAAGCTTGGCAACCCTTTAACATCGTTCAATAATAACATTAAGCGGTTTATTACCCCAGCAAAATCTCTGTCAATTGATGAGATGATGGTCAAGTTTTACGGAAGGAGTGTTGTCCGCCAGTACATCAAAGTGAAGCCTACAAAGTATGGTGTGAAACTCTGGGGATTGTGTTGTGTATGTTGCGGATATTCACTTACACAAAATCTGTACTTGGGTAGCTCAGCTGGTAGTGTGAGTGGACGAGATGTTGTCATCCAACTTACAGAACCGTATTTTGATAAGGGTCATGTCGTATATTGCGATCGATTTTTCTCTCATCTGGATTTGGCATCGTATTTGAGGTTGAGAAAAACTGGTATGGTAGGCACATCTTCCATCACTTCTCTACCACCTGATCTCCAATATATTGTAGACCACATGCATCCATTGACATGGGCATTCAAATGGTATAATTGTGAGGCCAATATCAAGCACAAAAGCAACGGTACCATTCGCCATTTACAGTCAAATGAACCAGTTTCCTGGGTAGTCTGGATGGATAAAAAATACAAATCTAGAGATAAAAAGGTTCCTTTCATCAACAACTGCATACCAAATATACCCTCAATTCCAACTCAGTTTCAAGAAAGAAAAAAACATTAGAGATGCTAGTAACAAATATTCAAGATGCTGTATCCCGAGTCCTCCTGTGCTAAAGGCTTACAACAATAGAATGGGAGGGGTAGATCGGCATGATAGACTTGTAGGACACCATTCTATTCCTTTGTCTACGAAAAGAGGATACATCAAAATATTTTTTTCATATACTTGATTCTGCAGTCGTAAACGCATGGATCCTCTTCAAAACTGTCAGGAAACGAAGTGGTATGTGGAATCTTGCTGAAGAAAGGAGATACACTTTAACATGGTTCAAAGAAAATATTGTCCTGTCCCTTTGTGGGAATTTCTCATCCAGAAAGCAACAGCCAAAAGTAAGAACCGCCAGTCTCTCTATTCCAACCCAAACTATCCCCATGACGCTGTCAAACACCAAATAAGACCTGTCTCTCAAATAACAGGCATGCCTCCCATCGCTGACAAATGCGTTAAATGTTCAGTCTTGAAAAGAACTGCATGTGTCATTTGCAAGGAACCATATTGCTATGATTGTGGCATGATACACATGGAGGAAATTTTGCAAAAAGACATAACAGTGATACACATAGCGAAGATATTCCAGAAAACAACTCAGATATCGATGAGGATGTGGTAGAGAGTTTTCCATCTGCCGGCGGAATTCATTAGAAAACACAATTCGGGCCAGCCCAATCCCTACAGGCGGAACCGAGCATCAACATATTTATTAATTTACTAACAATTATATATCTTATAAGACTGGAATATTTTCTGTAAAAACTTAGCTTATAAAATATGCGAGTATTTGAGCAACTTGAATTCTATGTAAATCAAGAGTAAGATTTATCAGGAGAGAATAATTATGCAAAATTTGAAGTCTAAATCCACTGTTTGCTACTATTAACTATTTCTAATGAAAAAATAATAACTAAGATAATCTCAATATTTCTTCCTCAAAACTTTCTAGCACTAGGTTAAGGTCAATTGTGTGGCACCTTATTGAGTCCGCCTGATCTTCCATTGTAGTTCTCACATTATCCATCCTCCCCTCCATATCCTCCTTCAGTTCATCTATTTGACTGGACAATGAATCAATCTTCTCCCCCTGTTCCTCATTTTCGGTGGCTAGATATTCAATTTCTCTATCCTGAGTTTCAATTTTGCTTCTTAGCGTC
>JAKMXF010000302.1:542599-558342 GCA_024704765.1 Oopsacas minuta
ACAAAATTAATACAATTAAGTAAAGATTGCATATCGTATTACCTCGAATAATCCGCGGGGCGATTATTAATTTCAAGCTTCAGAGGTTTAGATATTTGTGCACGATTATTCATATCATACCTATGTTTATGCAATATTATATTTATCCTTACAAACTTAGATTGACCAAACTAAAGGGGAATGATTCACTGCATGGTTATATATTTTTAGGACCCACAGGGGGGGCGAATATTCAAGGTAATCGGGAATTTCATATCTACAGGACTATAGGGAAGACGAATTATTGTCGTTAACAACAATTTCAAGCAAAAATGTCGAGCCACAGACTGGTAGCAGCTCAGGGTCATGTACTTTTGTTCTTTCAAGGGCAAGTCCCCCTACCCAGAAAATGGCATGCTGGACCACTGATTATGGATCCGGATCAGATAAATATTTTTCAAATATTATAAATTAAATTTGAAAATATCAAAATTATAATTCACTTACATTACTCCTTAAGGAAGTTAAAATAAATTCTCTGTCATGATTTTAATATTAAGAAACAATACTAAACAATAAATTTTAAGAAAAGTCAGTTAAGATAAAGGATTGGAAGGGAAATTTTCTCTAAACTATTAGATCTATTTAGTTGAAAACTTTCGATGTCATCATCAGAATGAGTAGAGATGGCTTCTAACTGCACAGCTTTCTGCTTAGTCAAAAGTTCAAGAGGGAGTGAAATGTTGTTAAGCTGACCCAAAGTTCGCAAATCGAAATAATATTTAGCGTATAGACTTAAAGGGACATTAACATCCAATTGTAATAGGTCAAAAAAATATCTTTCCATTTTATTGACATCATCAACTTGTAATTCTTCGAAAAGCTGACAATAATCCACATTCCACACAGCTTTATCATTCCATACTTTCGAAGCTAACAAGATTGATCCAAACAATATTCGTTTCCAAGTAAAAACTGAAATATGAATCCCTGCGTATATAAGAAGGCGCTCCAAATAGATGAGAGAAATAATTGCACATTCTGGTGTCAACTCTGCTGGATAAAAAAGCTGTTTCATGAATCTATAAATGGTCTTGGTTTCTGGAATAAGGCAGCTATCGAAACAAATTGCATTGTGACTTGAAATTGGGTGTAAACGCTCATCAAAAACATCCAAGTTACGAGGTTGTTGATTTCTAGAATCGAATATGAGTAAATTATGCACTGCTAACGCTACTGATTTTAGGGTATGCTTCATATTTGGTTGTGCAACTGTATTTGAATCGATAAAAACACTACTGGTGGAGGAGGACTTCCGAATTTCCTTGTGATTCCCAATTATGGCTAAGTGGTTGTTGTTCCAATAGAACGACCGGAGGAATAGAGTAGCAGTGACATCTTCAGGTTTAGTAATATTGGTTAGTGAAGGGTATATTGGAATTGTAGAAGAATCTGTATTCCCTATGTCAAAGTTTTGAAGAGGGGTCTGTTCAGGTGTCTATAGGCAAAATTAAATAAATCGACCCTTGCTAGCGTAGCAACTAGATGTGACATAGGAATTTGAAAATAGCTACATACGTAGTTAATACAACAATTAACTTGAGTGAATGACTTATTAATTAATCACACATTCAATGATTAGATACAGCAAGCCTTAAGAATAATAATTCAATATTAATTAGTTACGAAGTAATTTCTGGTATTATGTAATGCGAGAAATATGGAAATTTAAAGAAAACAAATTACTACAAAACCATAACGTCAATTATAGGAATGAGTATTATATAACTCACATTGCGGATAGAACATACCAGGAAAGATTCATGAAATGTTTGGAAGAACAGTTGTTCTTCCAATGCCTCGTTTATGGCGTCCTCCAATACAGACATCAAATTACCTTATAAGGAAACAGAATAGACGTAATGATATTTACATTCTTGTAATTTGAAATCTTGGAAATTAGTGGGGTATTATGAACTATATTTTAAAAGTCGAGCACTATTCTCTATAGAACTTACAATTCGATCTTTCGTTACTTTCTACACTCTGCTGACGGACTTTACGTAAACTCTCTTCTAAATTAAAGGAGTTTCGAGATTTTTTTACATGCATATCAACTATATCGTCCTCAACTTCTGCAGGCCTAGATCGTTTGTGTGAAGAATTCGAGTTAATACTAGTTTGGAGTTCAATGGAACTCGTAACGATGATTTCAGAGTTTCTCAAGTCTTCTAGAGTCTGTTTTTCAGTAAATTTGAAATTATCACCAATTTTAACAACTGTAGGGCGTTGAGAATGACACATCCTATAATCCTATTTAAGATTAAAAATAGAAACATAATTCGTAGGGATGTATTAAATTGTCACCTCCAAATTGGGACGATTTAAGGGTGAATTATTGGAATTATCAACATTTGAATACAGTGGATTCCGGTTATAAGAACATGTATGCTACTCACAAGGGTGTTCTTATAACCAGCATCCATTAGGAACAATTATGCTACTTACTAGTAATGGCGAGTTAGTAGTTATCTTCTCTTGCGATTGTGAGTAGGGAGAGACACAGTGAGGTGAATCATTTGATGAATCAAATGGCTGGGGCTTAGGAGATGGTAAAGTCCCTGTTCGAGAATCAAAGGGTCCCCTAGATGCCAACTAGTAGATAGATATATATATCTATCTATCTATCTATCTATCTATCTATCTATCTATCTATCTGTCTATCTATCTATGTTAGATAGGCTAGACCAGACTAGACTAGATTAGACTTACCGTCGCAGATTCAAATAATTGTCCCAGTTCTAGGGTGCGGAAAGAAGAATCAGGAGAACGATCATCAGTATTTTCTAATAGCTAAACGAAATAACAACAACACATAATATCAAATATAAATATCAAACACATTAAGTGGACCCCCCATAACTGCAATACAAATTTTGAGACTCTATGGACCCGGTACTGTCGTCCGTAACCGTTCTATTATTGCATAAAGATATTACCTGTTCAGTCTGTGATGCTCCTCTTATATATTTTTTTAATGGCGATGTGTTCTTGGGGGTAACTGGATCAAGATGAGGGTATAACATGTTAGCTGTCTCTCCTGACTCAAGTTGGTTACTCTTTTGTGATCCTAAAACACAATTAAACCAATATTCCAATAGAGTATAATTAATAGTATGGAATTACCTGAGCAAGTTCCAGGATTGGGTTCAGCTCCTCTACTAAGTAAAAGATAAAACAGATGTTAAACACAGGACAAAGATTGTTAATATTTGAAAAAAGATAAATGGTAAAGGGAATAATATGAAATAAAAAATATCCGACAACTAACCTCTCTACATTTCCCTGTGCCTGTGGAAAATACAAATATTCAATCATTGCAAATAAAATACGATAAAATTCACAGTTTAATATTAATTAATATGAAATTATACAATAGATTATACGACGGTTATATTACTACAACGTGACATACGTTATGTGTATAATAACGTGACATACAAGTTGAAGAATTCGTATAATTGCAGATAATGAAAATGAGTAAAATTATGATTCTATCTGTTGTAAAGAAAATTGGACCGAGTTGAGGCAAATGTCTGCCTACACATTTTCCATATGCAATCTGAAACACGAATTGATAAACCATATTCAGTTAGGAGTTACTCACCATTTTATCAGGAATAATTTTCCTACTAGTAAGAAAAGTTATACACTTTCTAGCCAGTTTCAAGCAAATTCGAAATAGCACCGTACACGTCCAACGCATAACTTGAAACCCATAATAGATAAGCACCGACATTTTGAAAACACGATTAAAAGATAAACAAATAACAATTCTATTAAAAGATTATAACTATCATTAGCTTATACTATTAGTGTATTAGTAATTGTATTTGTGTTTGACAGATAATAATACAATAACTACACGCAAGTTCATTAGTAAAGGAAATAGGTTAATAGAAGTGTTACTATATTGAAAATATATCCAATATTGTATATTTGTTCATTCCTGAAGAAATACTATTAACTTCAAATCCGCAGAAAATAATTTAAATTACTTATTAGTATTTGTTGGGTTTGTTACCATATGTCTGATAATAATCTCATTAGTATGCTCTACTAGTGTAATAATTCGATCGTAATTAACCATTTTTGGAACGGTGCTAAGAATTATTGATAATCCCAAATCGGTTACAATTGCTTTCAAAGCGTATTTCCCAAAAATATGTCAAAAGTATTTGGGGAATTATAAATCAGTTAGCATGAGTATCCCTCCTGAATGCTTAGCACATATATTTGCTATACAAACTAAGTTCGTTTGTCTCATCATTATGGGTCAAATCATTCCATTGAATTTTGATGTATTCAAGCAAATGCTGAGCTCAGTGTTGTTGTAAATACAATTATAATAGCCACAAGGTTTACCTTAATACTTCCTAATGATATAGGGAAGTATAATGTGATTCTAGGGATATAAGTATATAATTATTCTAAAAAATAGATGTCAATTCGGGTCTTAGGGAGGAGTGAGGGGCGCTTTGGCACCTAACTTGGTACCAAGCCAGAGGAAACTCAAAACTTCATTGGCTTTATATGTATATAACATTCCAATTTTGATGTCCGAAATTGTATATCGCTGTTACTGACATTCATTTGTCCTCCCTTAGGGTGTTATGTATTAATAGGTAATAATTGTCACCGATAAAGTGATGATAATAATGTCCAAAAGTTATTTACAGGCATAAGCGGCAATATTCTCAGAAATGTCTCACCTTTGGAACTGGGTTTCCTATCCGTCTCCCTTTCCTACAACAACACCATAGTAAAGCCAGGATGAAAGATAGAGCAACTATAATCGCTATTCCGATAGGTACTAATGAGTAGTAGTAGAGATGTGGATTTTCTAAAATGATAAACCAAATGAATAACGAGCCTTGCATTAGGTTACAGTGATATTCGCCTAATAGCAAGTTCATACATTAGTGAGGGAAATGTCCACATACGACTTGCTAATAGGTGAAGTCCACAGTATATAAGTTCCCTCTTCTAAACGGGAGAACAGTGGGGTTCGCTATTAGCAACTATCCTCTGCCTTCTGGAAACTTGCTAAATAATGGCGAACACTCCTGTAGATCAATACAACGAAGTTACTCATTGGAATGTGGGCGAATGCACGTGCGTCAATTGCAGACTCACTTTTATAATCACAATCCTCCAGTATACACCATCTGATAAAATCAAACTTGACAAATCTCACTCATTTCGTAATACACAATTGACTAATTCTGTAATAGAATATTGAATTGTATACAAACTGAAATAACATACTATCCCCAATCAGAGATCACTTATATACCTATACAAGGCTAATGAGCTCTTTACTATTGAACATTTGGTCAATCATATATTATTAGCGATAATTAATGGAATTTTGGCCCAAAATACTAATTCCAATTAATTAATATTAGTATAAACTTACCAAAAGCATTCATCTCTAAGTGTTGTCCCTGAGACGTAAATGACGATTAGTAAACATGTGTAATAACACTTTGCCTTTGAGGAACTTCTATATCTACTTTACTCTGTATTTCATCTTCAGTATATTTGGATTCTGATGAAAATGATAAGTATTGTCCGAATGTTAGTTGTTCCAATGCTTCTATTCCTTCCATTTACTTATCTAATAAATATAATTACTTTAAGTTATTCTATGAATTAATTCAGTTTGTACAATTGAGCTATAAACTACTCATAATTTTCCACATTTGATCCTATTTTATGCTAAATGTTATTCCTGTCCACATCATATTGGTGTAACTTCCCTATGCATATATCAAGTGTCCATATAGTTTTACTTTACAAGAAATTCACATGAACCTATCTTTACAATCACTATGTAATTGGTTGAAGGAGCCTCTATTTATTATATATCATTCGGATGCTAAGATATTCAAAATTGGGATTGAACCACAGCTTGTATTCCTTCAAGCAATTGTCATTCTGGTATACAATTTAATTTAACGGAGTTAACATTTTCTCAGAGATGAACCAAGATTTCTCATAAATAATTAGAATAATTCCGAGTTCAACAACTTTACATAAATATGCTAAGGTTGAATATTATGAATAACTTACCCATGTTCATCTCTCTCCATCAAATGGTATCTACCTCTGAAAGCAACTAAATGCGCGTAATAAGCATGAGCTGGAATAGATACAGATCTGGTACACACTACATATGTATGACATAATTGGTAAGTAAGAGATTGTAGCTCATCAGCTGTAAAGTTGTTCTCATCCCATAATACGTGGTAATGAGATGGATGAGATGTTCCCTATAAGAACAATATTAAATTGAATTATCATTTGAATATAAATTGATCGAAGGTCCAATTGAAACAGTAGGACAGCGGTCCCCAACATTTTCGCCCGTGGACCCATATACCATTTTAACACATGCTGTGGACCTCTTCACATAAACTTTTGACATCCTGTGGACCCCCTGCTGTCATCTGTGGACCACCAAATGATCCATGGACCCGCTGCATTAGGAATCTTTTACCTATTAAAATCAATAAGATCGCTAAATTATAATCCAATCATATAACTTAATACAAAACTTATATACGTATTCCAATATTTATGTAAAATAGTTCTAAAAATAAGAACTTACAAATATTTACATATAACGCTAGTGTATCCATAAATGAAGCAAATTATAATCTACAAATTACAACTACAGATGCCATAAATAATTAATATGACTTTCCTGTACACATACCTGAATACCTGAATGACGACAGATAGAAATCAAATTCTGTTGGATGAGTAATACCTACATCTACTGTAGTACCAGCTGGGATGTTGCCAGATTTACCACATTGATCTTTCTTCTCTGAACAGAACAGACGAGTCTGGACGATAACGAATGTAATTCCAGGCTTGTAGTCAGCTTCTAGTTTACTACAAGCTTCTCTTACTGCTCTCAATTCTTGACTCAATGCCTGTGACGTAAATAGACTCATTACATTATAACTATCATACTTTCAACCCTCTCAGAATCTTGCAATTTACAAGAAATTAGGGAAATATTTGCAATTTTCTTACCTGATTCCCCAAATAATCGCCCAAAAATGCGATAACAACAAAGCATAATTCACAGTGGTTTGAATGCAAAGAATAGACAAAAATAGATTTCATTTTTAATGGTTTAAACTCGTTCTTGTTTGTTTGAATAATGTTAATTTCAAATTTCAATTCGATCGAATCATATAGCTCTCACAATATGAATTTAAAGAATCAATCAAAAATAGTTCTATTTGCGGTTTCAGTGATGCTAATATTAGCACCAATTTAAGTTTACTTGAGAGCGTCACAGAATTCTCCGAATCAAATTTATTTTATTTCCTCAACACAATTCAGTTATGCTAAATCTGATTTCTCATTTTCGTCAGTGTATCTTTACTAATTTGGATTCAAAGTTGATTTGATTAATGGTACTTTAGAGGTACAATATTTTAAAAAAAAGAACTTCCAAATGGCCGCAAAAAAAACACACCACAAAACACCACAAAACACCACTTAGAAATTAATTCCAAAATGGCATTATAATATCTAGAAAGACATATTAAAATGATAAGCCCCGAAACAGTGCGCAACATGAAAAATTTCAGCGAATTCCATTGTCACCTTTTTGTTGCTATGCAATTTATATGCTAAATTTATCTACTCGATTGCAGCATTCCAATTACCAATAAATGTAATATATAAATACATGATTAATATGACATTAACAAATTGAATTTGCTGATAATCAACCGTTTTCTACGCTTTTACCAATGACTCAAGAACTAACTATCCCTAACTCTCATCTTGAATTTGCGAAGATTTTGAAAGACAACAACAACTGTATCTCGACGACACTCAGTTTCTTTGACCAGAACTTTCAAATGGACTTCGAAGAAAGGAAACAATTGGAAGCAACGCTCCTCCGAGTAAGAAGCAGGATCAGGAAGGCAAAGAAATCGCTAGATTGCTTAGAGGGAGACTGGTGGCATTGTGGTATATCCATGGAACCAGAGTTGAAGAGGAACCGTTTTTATGATACCGTTGAGCTGTCTTCAGATGATGAAGAAGTCATATCCACACTCTCTGCAAACCATAGGAAGAGTATTGACAATCTCACGATGCAACAACAACGCTCACGACTCTCAAATGTCTTGGAATCTATCAAAGCACTCTCAATCGTTGAGAATACTTCAGAAATCAAGATAGCTGCACTTGCCTTGCAACTACTATCGAACCAAACAAAACAGCGAGAAATAGCTAAAGTTTCAAAATCTGTAGTCTATGACAAGTTTTCGGGTCAATTCGGTAAAATGTTGAAGAAAGAGCTCGATGTTACCAAGACAGTGTTCCTTGTAGATCTCCTAGAAATTGGCAGGAGGAAATACACACAACTCCGACATCACTTGCTATCTAGCGATATTCGTTTCCCGGCATACTATAGGGTAGTAGAAGAAAGAAACAGTATAATTTTACGGTCGGATATTCAGATGTACCCCAATCCTGAAACTCCACTTGGTGTATATATGCCATATGCCCATCACGTCTGCCATACTTTTTGCAGGCTTATGTCCACGCTACCGCCACCTCCAGCTTAAGATTATCCCCTACAATTCCAGATAGCAGAAGGACTAGATGGCTCTGGAAGTCACACTGTATATAATCAATCAAACACGAATACAGATACTAAGTCGTTTATCTTATTCTGTTTCAGAGCTGTAAAGGTAATAAGCAATAGCGGTCGCGAACTCTGGAAAAATAACACTCCCAATTCTCCTTTTGCTCAACGTCCGATTTCCTCCTCGCTGCGAAAGAAAACGAAGCTAATATCAAGCGATTTATGGACGATCTAATCAATACTGATACTGATCTTATGAGAAGTGAAGGATTTACTCTTGGCCCTGATCAGCAAGTACGAGTCGACATTGTTCGATCAATGCTTGATGGGAAAATGGCAGGAATTCTATCTGGGGCAGGTGGGGCAAGTTGTCAATTATGTACAGCAACACATAAGGAACTCAGTGATCGTGAGTTGATAATACAGGGATTTCCTATCAACAGGTACATTACTGATGCAATTCAACTTTTCGGTGAAATAGAAGACAGCCATTCGTTCTTCTCACTTCCTTCAAACCAACGTTGTAACATAACGCACGAACCAACCTCAACAATAAACATCCTTCCAGCATCTCCGTTACACTCGTACACTGGCATTTTCAGGTGGTTCAATCTACTAATTTATCATTTGAATTGTGGAAAACGTACATGGTCACCGACATCTTTGGCGATAAAAATTCGATGATATTTGTCAGAAATCTGATTGAANTTGTGACGCAATCATAGTACGTATACGAAAGTTTACTTGAGATATACACTTTTATCACTATCAACTTATAACTTTCCGCAAGTTCTGATCACCGAATTTACCATTACAAAAGTATTTTCATACTAATATTCACAAAATTAATACAATTAAGTAAAGATTGCATATCGTATTACCTCGAATAATCCGCGGGGCGATTATTAATTTCAAGCTTCAGAGGTTTAGATATTTGTGCACGATTATTCATATCATACCTATGTTTATGCAATATTATATTTATCCTTACAAACTTAGATTGACCAAACTAAAGGGGAATGATTCACTGCATGGTTATATATTTTTAGGACCCACAGGGGGGGCGAATATTCAAGGTAATCGGGAATTTCATATCTACAGGACTATAGGGAAGACGAATTATTGTCGTTAACAACAATTTCAAGCAAAAATGTCGAGCCACAGACTGGTAGCAGCTCAGGGTCATGTACTTTTGTTCTTTCAAGGGCAAGTCCCCCTACCCAGAAAATGGCATGCTGGACCACTGATTATGGATCCGGATCAGATAAATATTTTTCAAATATTATAAATTAAATTTGAAAATATCAAAATTATAATTCACTTACATTACTCCTTAAGGAAGTTAAAATAAATTCTCTGTCATGATTTTAATATTAAGAATTAATATATGTGAAAACATTATATTTTAATGAATCATTGTTAACTATAGCCAATGAGGAAATTAGCAATTTAATATAACCTGAGACACATCAGTTCAGTACAACATAAGATTTGGAAGGAAAAATTTGTTCTACACTATTAGACCGTGTATTTGGTTGAAAATTTTCGATATCAGAATCACAGTGTGTAGACATTGCTTCCAAATGCACAGCTTTCTGCTTAGTCAAAAGTTCAAGAGGGAGTGAAATGTTGTTAAGCTGACCCAAAGTTCGCAAATCGAAATAATATTTAGCGTATAGACTTAAAGGGACATTAACATCCAATTGTAATAGGTCTAAAAAATATCTTTCCATTTCATTGACATCATCAACTTGTAATTCTTCGAAAAGGTGACAATAATCCACATTCCACACAGCTTTATCATTCCATACTTTCGAAGCTAACAAGATAGATCCAAACAATATTCGTTTCCAAGTAAAAACTGAAATATGAATCCCTGCGTATATAAGAAGGCGCTCCAAATAGATAAGAGAAATAATTGCACATTCTGGTGTCAACTCTGCTGGATAAAAAAGCTGTTTCATGAATCTATAAATGGTCTTGGTTTCTGGAATAAGGCAGCTATCGAAACAAATTGCATTGTGACTTGAAATTGGGTGTAAACGCTCATCAAAAACATCCAAGTTACGAGGTTGTTGGTTTTTAGAATCGAATATGAGTAAATTATGCACTGCTAACGCTACTGATTTTAGGGTATGCTTCATATTTGGTTGTGCAACTGTACTTGAATCGATAAAAACACTACTGGTTGACGAGGACTTCCGAATTCCATTGTGATTCAAAGTTATGGGAAAGTGGTTGTTTTTGTTTTTGTTGTAATAGAAACAGTATAGGAACAACACAACGTGATCTGGTGGTGAAGGCCATATTGGTAGAGGGGTCTGTTCAGGTGTCTATAGGCAAAATTAAATAAATCGACCCTTGCTAGCGTAGCAACTAGATGTGACATAGGAATTTGAAAATAGCTACATACGTAGTTAATACAACAATTAACTTGAGTGAATGACTTATTAATTAATCACACATTCAATGATTAGATACAGCAAGCCTTAAGAATAATAATTCAATATTAATTAGTTACGAAGTAATTTCTGGTATTATGTAATGCGAGAAATATGGAAATTTAAAGAAAACAAATTACTACAAAACAATAACGTCAATTATAGAAATGAGTATTATATAACTCACATTGCGGATAGAACTTACCAGGAAAGATTGATGAAAAGTTTGGAAGAACAGTTGTTCTTCCAGGGACTCATAAATGGCCTCCTCAAAAACTGACATCAAATCACCTTATAAGGAAACAGAATAGACGCAATGATATTTACATTCTTGTAATTTGAAATCTTGGAAATTAGTGGGGTATTATGAATTATATTTTAAAAGTCGAGCACTATTCTCTATAGAACTTACAATTCGATCTTTCGTTACTTTCTACACTCAAGGAGTTTCGAGATTTTTTTACATCCATATCAACTATATCGTCCTCAACTTCTGCTGGCCTAGATCGTTTGCGTGAAGAATTCGAGTTAATGCCTTTTTCAATCGAATTCGTAACGATAATTTCAGAATTTCTTAGGTCTTCTAGAGTCTGTTTTTCAATAAATTTGAAACTATCACCACTTTTAAGAAGTGTAGGAATTTGGGAAGGACACAGACTGTAATCCTATTTAAGATTAAAAATAGAAACATAATTCGTAGGGATGTATTAAATTGTCACCTCCAAATTGGGACGATTTAAGGGTGAATTATTGGAATTATCAACATTTGAATACAGTGGATTCCGGTTATAAGAACATGTATGCTACTCACAAGGGTGTTCTTATAACCAGCATCCATTAGGAACAATCATTTGTTGAATCAAATGGCTGGGGCTTAGGAAATGGTAAAGTACATGTGCGAGGAATGTGAATGAATGGGTAGAGATTATTCTTTATTATTTCTCCTGTAGTATTTCGGCTGGGAAATCCCTAAATTGTATGTTTGTAAGCGAACTGAATAAATCCAATCACTACGGAGATTCATATACATTTTCAGTGAAGATAACTTAATCTCTCAAGTAATATAATTCTATAAATACTTACCAATTGTCCTGACTCTAATTGGAAATTTGGAGGAGCGAGTGGTGTTATGGGTCCTCTAGATGCCGACTAGTAGATAGATAGAGAGATAGATAGATAGGCTAGACCAGACTAGACTAGATTAGACTTACCGTCGCAGATTCAAATAATTGTCCCGGTTCTTGGGTGGGGAAAGAAGAATTAGGAGAACATTCATCAGTATTGTCTAATAGNCCTTTCTTAACTTACTTATTGTTTCATATAATTCTGTATTGATAGAAAGCATCTGTTCCAACTTAGTACTGCACTCACTCAACTATAAATAGGAAAGTATGAGATCGAACTCAGTCAAAATGTATTATTAATTGAAATAAATACACATTTCTCATTTAGTGAACAGATTTCAATTTACCTCCTGATTATCTTTGAGTACTTCCCTCTCTCTTCCAGCTGTTTTCAACTCCTCTATCTCCTCAGTATCTCCTTCTACCTGTAAGACCAATTGCTGGGAACGTAGTCTTGAAACCTCTTTATCCTCCCCAACAGATGATAGCTGTATATCTTGCTTAGTCCTGCTCTCTTTCTCATCAGTATACTCTATACGTAGAAGTGATAGAGACTTGCTCAGAGCCTCAATTTCATCTGATGTATTAGGTAGAACTTCTTCGAATTCTTTAACTTTATATTCCTTAAACTGATCTAGATTCTCCTCACATTCTTTCAGAGATTCCTCCAATTTATAAATCACAAATATTCATAATAACATTAACAAGTTATTTACCTATCTAGTTATATGTGAGAGGTTATTCGAGGGGGAATACCTCTGAGATGTCACTCTCATCTTCATCACAAACACCTATTTGTATTGCTTCAAAGTCATCAGGTTTGTCAACGAGTGAGTGGATAGAGTCTAATGCTTCAGACACCTGATAAGCTCGAGAGACACTTCGCTCATCAACCTTCTCACTTGATCCGGACAGGTTACTGTTCAGGTAGTAGTGTCTGAGGGGAACATTCTGGCTGGGAGAGTACACGCTCTCTTGTCTCCTCGCCACCTGCAATCTCTCTGACACTTGTGTACAAGGTATGAAAGAAAAAGGGGCGGGGGGAGGTTGTGGAATAGCAGAGAAGGCTTCAGCATCGATCAGATCACAATTTTCATCATCATTACTCACACGCTTCAGACAACTCAGACCACATTCTCTCACATAATCACTATTGAGTAATTGAGCTACACGAATAAGCTCCAGCATGTAGTAGGGACATGTTTCATTCTGTCTTACCAGAGAGGCTACCCCTGAATATATCCGTTCCATCACTTCGTCGAATACAGGAGAATCAACACCTGGGGAAACCCTCTTCTGTGAATTGTGACGAGTAACATGACCAGATTTCCTTCTGGGGGAAGCAGGAACAGCATTCACTTGTTGTTGTGGTTGTTTTCTGTAACAGTGCATAGGAGTGACTTCCCGTCTAGGAAGATTATCACGAGCTAAGGGCACGCGGTGTTGAGATGATATCATATTATCAGAGAAAGTTAGATCAGTTTGAGTACAGCTAGTAGTTACAGGCACACGTGGCTCATGTATCCACTGGTTAACCGGGTGTAAAGCAGGATCAGGACCAGGACCAGGACCAGGACCAGGACCAGGAGTAGGTAAGCTCTGGTACATATTAGCATCAACTGAAGAGGGATAGAAGCCAGGAGTAGGTGTAGGGTAGCTGAGAAGGACAGGAGGAGCTGTCTGGTAGTAAGGAGGGACTGGAAGGGAATAAGGAGCACTAGGGAAAGTAGTACCGTGAGGAGTAGTACAGTAGTGTATAGCAGGATAGTATGTAGGATAACAGCTACACTGTTGATATAAGGCAGTAGTGGGTACAGGGATGTGAGGCTGTTGTATAGACAGAAATTGTGTCATCTGTTCGGCTAAAATACACAGGAGTCAAATGTGTGGAAATATACACATTGGAAAACTTGTAAATGTGCACAACTAGAGGTCACTACAAGTACACATGCCAAATTTGGTGTCTTAACTTAGAAAGGTGTGAACAGTAGAGCGCAAACATATACGTATATATTATATATACTCAACCATTTTACAACTGAGCCACTATACTATGCAATAGTATTAATCGGAATAGCAAAAATAGAATATACAATTACATACTCAGAGTGCATTACTTAGATTTACAGCAGCTTGGTATTTGTTTCGCTTAGCAAACAAAAGTAACATTGCAATGCCATATAAGTAAAATTGATCATTCGGGTTTCTTACTGAGTACTTGAATAGATACGAGTCTTGAATAGAGATATCTATTTGCTACAACGGAATTATCATCTATAGTTTCTACGATACACTGGTACTCTCATGTGTCTAACTCCTGGGTGTCTCTGAAGAGTAAAGTTCCTTGGTGGGGAGATACGTAACTCACTCTGTTGCTAGTCTGATGAGGAATATACGTATATATATATTTTTAGCGGGGATAAGGCATTATATTTAGCTGCAAAAGGATTCCATCTACTAGCCACTTAAACGATAGAGAGAGTTCCACATCTACACTAGCCTGATATACAAGATAGTTATCTTGGGCTAGTGCAAAAGACATCAAAATTGGAATATTATATACGCATAAGGCCAATGAAGTTTTATACTGGAGGATTGTGATTATAAAAGTGAGTCTGCAATTGACGCACGTGCACATTCGCCCACATTTCAATGAGTAACTTCGTTGTATTGATCTACAGGAGTGTTCGCCATTATTTAGCAAGTTTCCAGGAGGTAAAGGATAGTAACTAATAGCGAACTCTCCTGTTCTCCCGTTTAGAAGGGGAAGCTTATGTACTGTGGACTTCACCTATTAGCAAGTCGTATGTGGACATTTCCCTCACTAATGTATGAACTTGCTATTAGGCGAATACCAATGTAACCTAATGCAAGGCTCGTTATTCATTTGGTTTATCATTTTAGAAAATCCACATCTCTACTACTACTCATTAGTACCTATCGGAATAGCGATTATAGTTGCTCTATCTTTCATCCTGGCTTTACTATGGTGTTGTTGTAGGAAAGGGAGACGGATAGGAAACCCAGTTCCAAAGGTGAGACATTTCTGAGAATATTGCCGCTTATGCCTGTAAATAACTTTTGGACATTATTATCATCACTTTATCGGTGACAATTATTACCTATTAATACATAACACCCTAAGGGAGGACAAATGAATGTCAGTAACAGCGATATACAATTTCGGACATCAAAATTGGAATGTTATATACATATAAAGCCAATGAAGTTTTGAGTTTCCTCTGGCTTGGTACCAAGTTAGGTGCCAAAGCGCCCCTCACTCCTCCCTAAGACCCGAATTGACATCTATTTTTTAGAATAATTATATACTTATATCCCTAGAATCACATTATACTTCCCTATATCATTAGGAAGTATTAAGGTAAACCTTGTGGCTATTATAATTGTATTTACAACAACACTGAGCTCAGCATTTGCTTGAATACATCAAAATTCAATGGAATGATTTGACCCATAATGATGAGACAAACGAACTTAGTTTGTATAGCAAATATA
>JAKMXF010000302.1:560114-595080 GCA_024704765.1 Oopsacas minuta
CTCAGGGATACGATGGTGCAAGTAACATGAGGGGATATTTTCTATCTATGATGTCCATAACTATGTATTTATCGTGTTTATCAAGGAAGTAAATAGAATTCAATAAACCTTCACAAAATATATCAACACATGCTGAATCCGAATATGATAATGTAAACAACATATTGTCAATAGTTAAGTACTATTAGGTACATCAAGTAAACAAATTTCAAAATTGAGGTAGAATCACACTTTCAGACTATCTTGGGGTAATCGAGTATGCTAAACCTGAATATTGTAAACAACATCAATGCGTTGAATACCTCGAGGCGCAATGCGTCGAGTTCATCGCGAAGCGGCGAGGCTTTGGCTCGTTCTAAGTAAATGACAAATGTAGGTTGACGAATAGGAATTACGACATGAGTTGATAAAAATAATACTCTCTAGTAAGGGATAAATGTACACCGAGTTAGAGTAACAACTGTTCTATCAAAGCATAACTTCAAAGCTATATCGTAGAACAACCAAAGCAAGCGGGTTGCTGTATTCAATTTATCGATGTTTTAGGAGAATTCAGATAAGGATCAGGTGCCAGAGTAACAATCTCAGGTCTGTCCTCCTTCCTGTAAGTGAGACAGCGTCTGATGAAAGCCTTAGCCTCCTGGGTGATTGGAAGTTTCTCTAGGAATATAAACTCGTTTGCTTTCAGAATAGTCAATTGACGGAGAAGAGTCTTTTGACATAGTCCATCTTCAAAAGGCATTTTACCGAACAAACATTGATAAAAAGTAAGATAACATTATCACTATGGAACAAGATCTGGTACCAGAACAGCATACAGCTCCTGAAACCTCGCCTATGGACATAGATCCAGAGTATAAGGCAATGGACATAGGGACAGGCGATGAGATAATGGACTGGTAAGATGTACCAGTCCATTACTCAGTCTCTCCTTCTACTCCTGCTCTATCTTAGATTTGGGAATATTTCCTGTAACAACAAAAGGAACGGATGACACAATGTATGCTGCTCCTATGCCTATTCTAGTGTTCTTGGGAAAATATACACCCACTAACAGGGCCGTAGCAACCAAAGTAAAGTAGTCAGGTTAATAAGAAGGCCAGTTAGGTAGATTGATGGGCTTGGCATTTTTCATAAGGGCCAGGCTTTCTTGAAACTTTCTCTACTGTACCATAGGAATATCGAAGTGAAGAAACACGTCATCGTCTATGAAATATTTCCAACAAATGAAGACTTTTGCCATTTCCCATGCATTATCACTATGGAGAAGACTTCGCCATTCATCCGGCAATTCCTTTGACCAATGATTCGCCATTTCAATCACTTTGATA
The DNA here is from genome assembly GCA_024704765.1 of Oopsacas minuta. Lineage (NCBI taxonomy): Eukaryota > Metazoa > Porifera > Hexactinellida > Lyssacinosida > Leucopsacidae > Oopsacas > Oopsacas minuta. The sequence continues at coordinate 561,446 of JAKMXF010000302.1, forward strand.
ACTAATCTCGTAAACAGTCTTTCGACCTCCTCTTGTTCATGAAATGAAATACACTCTCTCTCTCCCAGGACGAAACAGTTAGGAACTAATAGAATAAAAGCTTCCTTAGCTGTCTCCATTTGCTTGATTTAGTGACGTGGATCTATCGCTCTCTTCTTCATTTCCTTTCCTTTCCATTTAGTGACTTCCAGCTGGTTTCCCGTGCGCTTAAAGGAAGTTGAACTTGTTCTTGTGCAAGTTTCCTATAATACTGGGAAGACACTCTCCCTTCTTTCCTTGTTTTCCTAAAAATCTCGTAGCCCTCAGATTCTAATTTGTATCATTTAATACAGATTATCCATCGCTCTTGTTGATTGTGTCTGTAAAAAAAAAGAAAACAGTCCATAAGCCAGCATTGAATCCAAAAAATCCTTCAATCGACTCACAGCCTTGAAATCCTTCTACAATGACATCAAACTCATTCACTGCGTCTCTATTTCAATCATTTAGTTACAGTATCCTTGAATTTTTGCCTTCATTATTAGAACATCAGCACACATTATCCATTATTGTCAAAAAATGTCTATAATTTAGTACACATTATCCATTATTGTCAAAAACACAACATCTAGAGCCCAAATTTCCCGTTCTTTAAAAAAACCATACCCCCTTCCAATGCGCCCCTTCTATAGCTAATAAAATAAAAGTGCCGTCTCGTCCCGCTCCTATCAACCCCTGGTTTCTATAATTCTTTCATATTCATCTATAATCGTCTCCTTTTGTAACGCCATTTCATTTTTCACTTTTTAGAACAGTTAGCTTTAATTAACATCCGGAAATTTTAACAGGCCCCCAAATTTGCCAACTTTTTCATCGTTTAACATAAACGACTTACATACCTTTCTACATCTATAACATAGCCGCACATATACCCTCTACATCTCTCCTACAACAACACTTGCAACACTAATCAAAAAAACAACAATTCCTACAAACAACAATTGCAAACTACATTATATAAGCAATACTCTGCAACATAACTAAATTCCTTCAACAACACTTGCAAACCTTCAAATAGCAGCAAAACAACAATCCATATAACAACATTAGCAACATTAAGCACCAAAGACCATCAAAACAACAATACCTCTAACAACATTTGCAAACTACAACAGATAAGCAATACACTTCAACATAGCATTATCCCTACAACAACACTTGCAACATCAATCAAAACTACAATTCCTACAACAACAGTTGCAAACTACAACATACAAGCAACCTACTGCAACATAGCTTAATTCCTACAACAACATTTGCAAACCTCCAAATAACAGCAAAACTATAATTCCTCATATAACAGTTGCAAACCACTGCAACACAACACAATTCCTACAACAACATTTGCAATATTAACCTCAAAATAACAGAAACTAACAACATTTGCAAACTACAATATATAAACACTACAGCACCTTTGCAACATTAACCCCAAAAAATAACAGCAAAACAACAACAACACATCGCAAATACAGCACAATTCTCCTACAACAACCTTTGCAAACCTCTAAATAACAGCAAAACTATAATCCTTCATACAACAGTTGCAAACCACTGCAACATAACACAATTCCTACAACAACATTTGCAACACTTACCTCAAAACAACAAGAAACCAACAACATTTGCAAACTACAATATATAAACACTACAGCATCTTTTGCAACATTAACCCCAAAAAAATAACACCAACACAACAACAACACATCGCAAATACAGCACAATTCCTACAACAACAACATAGCCCACAACTTCCCCTTCATAATACCTACAATGCAAACTGTAAAGCACCTCTACAACAACATTTGCAATATAAATATTACTACAACAGCAACACAACATTTGCAATATAAATATTACTACAACAGCAATACAACACTTGCAACATAAACAGCAATATAACACACAAGCAATATTCTACAACTTTCCCACTACAACATTTTAACTAAAAAACTCTTCCACTACAACATTTATACAGTATCCTGCAACAGCACTACATCGCAATACAGTAACACATTGCAACAAAGCAATACACTGCAATATAGCAATACATTGCAACATAGGATTACTTCCAATACTCACCAGAAGACACCCAATGCATACACAACGACACAAAACAGACACATATCAATAGGCAATTTATGGACACAATTACAGGCACATTCTCAAAGCTGAAATCTAATACCTCAAGTACAGTTGAAAAGTGTATAAATACACGAAAGTCTTATGTTTTTCACTTCTGTTAATTAGCTCTCTGAACTATTAAAAGTAACTTATTTACCTTGCTAAATACAGGCAAGTTCTGACATTTGGTACTTCTGTTCTTTTATTTCTGCAACATTAAAACTTAATTATTACCTTGCTCAAAAACATTCCTTAACTGTCTCCATTTGCTTGATTTAGTGACCAGGTTTATCTATTGCTCTCTTCTTCATTTCCTTAGTTTAGTGACTTCTCCTTTGTATAGAACAACAATAACTTGGTTACAGTATCCAGTAGCCATCTACCTTCATTCATTGTAAATGAGTACACTTTATCTATGTTCTGTCCTTTGAATTAGCCTATAATACGGTCAAGACACTCTCCCTTGTTTCCTTGTTTTTTTAAAAAAAGTCACTTCTCAGCTATAATCCAACAAAACTACACTCCTGCCGTCCGCACTATTATCTACCCATTCTCCACATAAAATTTCAACGGTAAATGCCATGTTATCAGTAATTTACAGGCTATTTATATAGCCACTTCGTTCCATGACTTAAACTATCTTTGATTATATATTCCATTTTCTATGTTTATTCATGGAAGTCGTTACTAGTTAAAAATATACTAAAATAGAATCGTTGTATTATATATATTTAGTCAGAATCTTTATCTACTGCTGGATTACTCTCTAACCTTGGTATTTGTGCTTGTAGCTCAGTCTCTCTCTTGTTAGCCTCTGATAACAGAATCTCTAACTCATTAACCGTGTACTTTTCCTGTTCTACCTGGTCTCTTGAAGTAGTAAGGTCTGTTTGCCTGGAATTAACTGCTAACTCAGCATCTGCTACTTCCTTTCTTAGCTTACTTATTGTTTGAGACAATTCTGTATTGATTGAAACCATCTGTCCTAACCTAGTACGGGTTCACTCAACTATAAATAGGAAATTATGAGATCGAACTCAGTCAAAATGTATTATAACAATCAGGATTATTATTATTATTATTATTATTATTATTATTGTTNGTGGGATTTACTTTCATTTTACATCGGTTTTTTCTGACAATATTTCCGTGCAATGGAATAGTGAGAAATCCGGTTTCTACTTAAATATAACTCAAATATTTGGCATAAGTATGCCAAATGAAAATATCAATTCGACCGGACTTAGTTCAACTAGGGTTGCTATGAGCGAAATTCGTAACAACAGGCTTAAATTCGATAGCTTTTGTCCTAAAGGGTGTAATAAATAACCATATTATTACCGGAATTTCGTTGTATTTATTGCAGTCCAATTGCACTTGGACCCGAGTACTTAGTCTAATTGGACTTGGACTAGTTCAAGTGCTATTAAACCTAACTCTACGATAATGGGTGGATTCAATAACTCAATTACGTTATACACGATTATCAAGGGTTCTGAGGGTCAATGTCCGAACTTGAGAATAACTAATCAGCATTTACGTAGGTTTATTAAAAACAGCCGTGATTATTATATCAGAAATTACAAGATTTTGTTGATTGGAAGAGTATAAGTTATCAAAATAATCAACATATTGTAAAGGCAGGTGTTTGTGGCTGTATTTCTTTTCTTCTTTAGGAAGAATAACTATATATACATATACCGACCGTTCTAAGATTTTGCTAATCTATTTACAATTTTACAATATTCAGTACTTCTAGCATTGACAGATAGTAAAATATTTCAGAGGCTAATTTCCTGTAGCTATTGTTTACAACAACTATATAGAATCAGGCTTTATTGACATTCGTGATATACGTATATAACGTAATTAAGTTATTGAATCCACAGCATTAGCTTGAAGTTGGATTCCAATAGCACTTGATCTAGTCCAAGTCCAATTAGACTAACTACTCGGGTCCAAGTGCACTTAGACCAGTCGAACTGCACTTGGACTGCAACAGATATATATTCTACCTCTTTAATGTATAAAATAGCCACTTAGCGTAGAGTATATATCAATTTTGTTAGAATTTTGGTCAATTTAGTTAGCTTTTTGATTATTTTTGTTAGACTTTTGAGTAATTTTGTTTGACATTTTACAAATTTGGTCGACTTTTAGCGAATTTTAGTAGAGGCAAGTCTGACATTAAATATACAGTAGAACTCGGATAAGACGTACCCCCTCGGGAAACAGAAATTAGTACGTCTTATCCGGGTTCTACTGTATTTTGTTAACCTAATAAATAGCACCCATTCTATAATGCCATAATTAATCTATTCAATTAATATACGTACTATGTGGCCATTTCACGAAAAAAATGGTCCGAGGCCAAATCCTACTATTTAGCCAAAGGTACTGAATATGAATCTGGTGTATGACGGGCTGAGAATGTAGCCCATCCCTAGGTACGCCATTTGCCCTTTCTTGTTTCAGAACCTGTATTTGTGGGGACCCCTACATCTGCAGGGGTCCCATGCCACGTGAGCCGCCCTTCTCCATATATATTTCATTAATTATTTTTGTCACCTATATCAGAGAGTTTTCTTCTAGATATTAGAAAAAGAAAACTCTCAGAGGTTGACCCTTATACACTAGTGTGGAAGTAACTTTATGTTAATAGTGGTGATATAGAGAAGTCACACTTTTGGCAGTGCACTAATATTAAATATATAAGTAAATCAACTATGTTTGTAATTCGCACTAAAAACAATTGAAATTCAATTGGCAATAAATACTAATCATTGTTCCAGTCATTAAAATATATCCAAAACTAGAATTCTAGTCAAACTCACCTCTGCAATTATTGCACACGTAGTATTGGTCTGAATGGTCAACACAAATATTGATCTCACAGTAATAACAAGTTGTTGCTACCTTTCTGTCAAGTTTGCGTGTACAAAGATAACAGCGTTTCATAGCTTTCTTTTTCGTGTTGATAGAAGCTGATGCAGGTGTAAATGAGGAAGTAGATTCATTAGGAAGAATAGATGTAAGAGAAGAAGTTTCACTAGCAACAGTATTTTCAATAGAAGTAGTAGGAAAAATGCAATCAATAGGATCGTTAGGAGGTAAAGCAACTGGTAGGAACACCAGGTGTAGGATTGTAATGAGGAGACCAATTGGATGAATTCCCCTCCAGAATTCCCTTGAGCAGGAAATAGACGGAGGAGTCTAGCTGTATTTAGTTCACATGTGATTTTGCTGGTGATTTTAATGCTTATTTATTGGAGCATGAAAACGATCTTTATTGGGATACGGACTGTTCGGTACGTAGACATTTCGTTATGTTATTAAGATGTATAGTAGAAAGTGGTAAATATTTACTGTTAATGCTAGATTAATGAATGGGAAATATTGAAACAAAATGATATGTAATGATAAGGAGAGTGTGCACTAGTTTTATGTCTCGTTTAGGCCAATTCTATGTGCCACTCTACGTATATATTCCATGGCTAGTGTATGAAAGTATCCGGATATCCGACTATTAAGCTAACTGTTCTATCAAAGCATAACTTCAAAGCTATATCGTAGAACAACCAAAGCAAGCGGGTTGCTGTATTCAATTTATCGATGTTTTAGGAGATTTCAGATAAGGATCAGGTGCCAGAGTAACAATGTCAGGTCTGTCCTCCTTCCTGTAAGTGAGACAGCGTCTGATGAAAGCCTTAGCCTCCTGGGTGATTGGAGGTTTCTCTAGGAATATAAACTTCGTTTGCTTTCAGAATAGTCAATTGACGGAGAAGAGTCTTTTGACATAGTCCATCTCCAAAAGGCATTTTACCGAACAAACATTGATAAAAAGTAAGATAACATTAGCACTATGGAACAAGATCTGGTACCAGAACAGCATACAGCTCCTGAAACCTCGCCTATGGACATAGATCCAGAGTATAAGGCAATGGACATAGGGACAGGCGATGAGATAATGGACTGGTAAGATGTACCAGTCCATTACTCAGTCTCTCCTTCTACTCCTGCTTCATCTTAGATTTGGGAATATTTCCTGCAACAACAAAAGGAACACGACACAATGTATGCTGCTCTTATGCCTATTCTAGTGTTCTTGGGAAAATATACATCCACTAACAGGGCCGTAACAACCAAACTAAAAGTAGTCAGGTTAATAAGAAGGCCAGTTAGGTAGATTGATGGGCTTGGCATTTTTCATAAGGACCAGGCTTTCTTGAAACTTTCTCTACTGTACCATAGGAATATCCAAGTGAAGTAACACGTCATCGTCTTTGAAATATTTCCAACAAATGAACACTTTTGCCATTTCCAATGCATTATCTCTATGGAGAAATCTTCGCCATTCATCTGGCAATTCTTTTGACCAATGATTCGCCATTTCAAACACTTCGATAACTAATCTCGTAAACAGTCTCTCGTCTTCCTCTTGTTCTTCAATTGAAATACACTCTCCCTCTCCCAGGACGAAACAGTTAGGAACTAATACAATAAAACCTTCCTTAACTGTCTTCATTTGCTTCATTTAGTGACTCGGTCTATCTATCGCTCTCTTCTTCATTTCCTTGGTTTAGTGACTTCTCCTTTGTATAGAATAACGATAACTTGGTTACAGTATCCAGTATCCATTTGCCTTTATTCTTGTTAACTGAGTACACTTTATCTATGTGTCAGTCCTTTGAATTAGCCTATAATACGGTCAAGACACTCTCCCTTGTTTCCTTGTTTTCAAAAAAGTTTATCATTTTAGAAAATCCTCATGTCTACTGCTACTCATTAATACCTATCGGAATTGCTACTATAATTGCTCTATCTTTCATCCCGGGTTTACTCTGGTGTTGTTGTAAGAAAGGGAGACGGAATGGAGACCCAGTTCCAAAGGTGAGACATTTCTGAGAATATTGCCGCTTATGCCTGTAAATAACTTTTGGACATTATTATCATCACTTTATCGGTGAAAATTATTACCTATTAATACATAACACCCTAAGGGAGGACAAATGAATGTCAGTAACAGCAATATACAATTTCGGACATCAAAATTGGAATATTATATACATATAAAGCCAATGAAGTTTTGAGTTTCCTCTGGCTTGGTACCAAGTTAGGTGCCAAAGCGCCCCTCACTCCTCCCTAAGACCCGAATTGACATCTATTTTTTAGAATAATTATATACTTATATCCCTAGAATCACATTATACTTCCCTATATCATTAGGAAGTATTAAGGTAAACCTTGTGGCTATTATAATTGTATTTACAACAACACTGAGCTCAGCATTTGCTTGAATACATCAAAATTCAATGGAATGATTTGATCCATAATGATGAGACAAACGAACTTAGTTTGTATAGCAAATATATGTGCTAAGCATTCAGGAGGGATACTCATGCTAACTGATTTATAATTCCCCAAATACTTTTTGACATATTTTTGGGAAATACGCATTGAAAGCAATTGTAACCGATTTAGGATTATCAATAATTCTTAGCACCGTTCCAAAAATGGTTAATTACGATCGAATTATTACACTAGTAGAGCATACTAATGAGATTATTATCAGACATATGGTAACAAACCCAACAAATACTAATAAGTAATTCAATTTATCTTCAGCCGCCGATTAGAAGTTAATAGTATTTCTTCAAGAATGAGCAAATATACAATATTGGATATATTTTCAATATAGTAACACTTCTATTAGCCTATTTCCTTCCAATTTACTGATGAACTTGCGTGTAATTATTGTATTATTATCTGCCAAACACAAATACAATTAATAATACACTAATATTATAAGATAATGTTAGTTATAAACCTTTTAATAGCTTTGTAATTTGTTTATTCTTTAATCGTGTTTTCATAATGTTGGTGTTTATCTATTATGGGTTTCAAGTTATGCGTTGGACGTGTACGGTGCTATTTCGAATTTGCTTGAAACTGGCTAGAAAGTGTATAACTTTTCTGACTAGTAGGAAAATTATTCCTGAAAAATGGTGAGTAAACCCTAACAGAATATGATTTATCAATTCGTGTTTCAGATCGTATATGGAAATGTAGGCAGACATTTGCCTAACACAGCCAATTTTCCTTACAACAGATAGAATCATAATTTGACTTATTTTCATTATCTGCAATTATACGAATTCTTCAACTTGTATGTCACGTTATTATACACATAACGTATGTCACGTTGTAGTAATATGACCGTCGTATAATCCATTGTATAATTTCATATTAATTAATATTTCTCTGTGAAGTTTATCGATTTTTATTTGCAATAATTAAATATTTGTATTATCCACAGGTAACGGGAGATATAGAGAGGTTAGTTGTCGGATATTTTTTATTTCATATTATTCCCTTTACAATTTATCTTTTTCAATAATTAACAATCTTTGTTCTGCGTTTACTTCTGTTTTATCTTTTACTTAGCTATCCAGGAGCTCCATCTACTCTTGGATCTCTATCTGGTAATTCTATACTATTAATTGTACTCTTTCGGAATATTGGTTTAATTGTGTTTTAGGATCACATGAGAGTAACCAGCGTGAGTCAAGATTAACAGATTACTTGTTAGCCTCTTATGCTCGTGAACCAGGTATCTCCAAGATCAGATCGCCTCCAAAATATTATACAAGAGAAGCATCACAGACTGAACATGTAATGTGTCCTTCCCAAGTTCCTACAGCTGTTAAAATTGGTGATGATTTCAAAATTAGTGAAAAACAGAAAATAGAAGACTTAAGAAACTCTGAAATTATCGTTACTAATTCGATTGAATCCCAAACTAGCATTAACTCGAATTCTTCACATAAACGCCGTATTCCAGCAGATGCCCCTGAGGACGATGTGGTTGATATGAATATTAAAAAATCTCGACTTTCAAACGACTTGAATTTAGAAGAGAGCTTAGGTAAAGTCCGTCAGGATACTGAGGACATTATTAATGCAGGTCCCCAGGAATTAAGGATGGTAGAAAGTAGCGAAGGATCGAATTGTAAGTTCTATAGAGAATAGTGCTCGAACTTTTAAAATATATTTAATATTACCCGCACTAATTTGTAAATTTCAAATTACAAGTATGTAAATATCATTGCGTCTATTCTGTTTCCTTATAGTTTCAGATTGTATCCCTTCTCCCACACACACGGTTAAAACTGAATATCAAACCGCTAATAATTCGGAAACTGATTATCAACCTATCGATGGCAATGAAGATTATGAAACCAACTCTCTTTTGTCTATATTGGAGTCCCAAAAGTTTGCGTGTGATCCAAAAAACACCGCAAACTACTTTCAATGGATCCACCAAACTATTGGGACTGACAAACAACAACAACAACAACAACAACAACAACAAAAGTTACTATCCTCTCAATTATATCCAGATTCTATACTGATATCTTCTATCGGAAATGTGAGTTGTATAATACACATTCCTAAAATTCCTAAACTTGAGGTTATAACTATGAGGTAATTTGTTTTCTTTAAATTTCCATATTTCAGGCATTACTTAAAACCCGAAATTACTCCGTAACTAATTGAGATTTAATTATCATTCATAAGGGTTGCTGTATCTAATCATTGAATGTGTCATTTATTAATAAGTCATTCACTCAAGTTAATTGTATTAACTACGTATGTAGCTATTTTCAAATTCCTATGTCACATCTAGTTGCTACGCTAGCAAGGGGCGATTTATTTAATTTTGCCTATAGACACCTGAAGAACAGCCCAGGCCATGCTCTATATTATTTCCAAGTAATACAAAATCTTCTTTCATTCCAATAGACCCTTCACTAATGCATATTAGTGAACGTGAAGATTCCATTACACTAGATGGTACTTTGTTCCTCAAAAGATTCTATAGTAATATTCGAAATTGTAATCACATGTATTTATCAGTAATTGGCAATCATAATGGAATTCGGAAATTCTCGTCCACCAGTAGTGTTTTTATCGATTCAAATACAGTGACACAACCAAATATGAAGCATACCCTAAAGTCAGTAGCGTTAGCAGTGCATAATTTACTCATATTCGATTCTAAAAATCAACAACCTCGTAACGACGATGTTTTTGATGAGGGTTTACACCCAATTTCAAGTCACGATGCAATTTGTTCCGATAGCTGCCTTATTCCAGAAGCTAAGACCATTTATAAATTCACGAAGCATCTTTTTCATTCAGCACAGTTGACAGCAGAATGTGTAATTATTTCTCTTATCTATCTGGAGCGCCTTCTTATATCCGCAGAGATTGATATATCAGTTTGTAATTGGAAACGAATATTGTTTGGATCAATCTTGTTAGCTTCGAAAGTATGGAATGATCAAGCTGTGTGGAATGTTGATTATTGTAATATTATGCAACAATTGCAGATTGATGATCTCAATCAATTAGAAAGATCCTTTTTAAAACTATTACAATTCGAGATTAATGTCCCTTCAAGTGTATTCGCTAAATATTATTTCGATTTGCGGACTTTCGCTGTGTTTAACAACATTTCACTCCCTCTGGAACCTTTGAATAAGCAGAAAGCTGCGCAATTAGAAGCAATGCCTACCCATTGTGATCCTGATATCAACATTTCTCCACTTATTATGCGTTCTAATAGTGTAGAGCAAATTTTTCCCCAAACCCCCTTTGTTTTAAACTGATATCTCGGTTTTATTTAATTGCTAATTCTCATTTCTATAATTTAATCATTCATTAAAAAATTGTTTCCATAAATTATTCTTAATATTCAAATAATGCTAGAGAATTCATTTTAATTTCTAGTAAGGTAATCGAGTATGTGAAAGTTAATTTTGATATTTTCAATTTTATATTTATAATATTTGAAAGATATTTATCTGATCCAGGATCCCATAATCAGTCGGGTCCAGTGCAATGCGGCATTTTCTTGGGGGGGTAGGGGGGACTTGCCCCCTTGAAAAAACAAAAGTACATGACCCTGAGCTGCACTACCAGTCTGTCGGCTGGACATTTTTCTGCTTGAAATTGTTGTATATTATGACAGTAATTCGATCTTCCCTAAAGTTTCCATGTAGATATGAAATTCCCGTATTACCTCGAATATTCGCCCCCCCTGAGGGTCCTAAAAATATGTAACTACATACAGTGAATCATTATTCCCCTTTATTTTGGTCAATCTACAGTTTGTAAGGCTATATATACATATTGCATAAACATAGGTATGATTATATAGAAATAATCGTGCTTACAAAAATCTAAATTTCCCTCTGAAGGGTGCTTGAAATTCATAATCGCCCCGGCGATTATTCGAGGTAATACGATATGCAATCTTTACTTAATTGTATCAATTTTTGTGAATATTGTTATGAAAATACTCTAGTAGTGATAAATTCGGTGATTAGAACTTGCGGAAAGTTTCAAGTTGATATTAGTGATAAAAGTGTATATCTCGACTAAACTTTCGTATACGTACTATGATTGCGTCACAACTACATTTAGGTTATTCTCCCAGATTTCTGGGTTGTGAACACTTGCCATCTGTAATTCTATTCACTTATCCTCTTTCACTCAATTGCTCAGGTGACTCAGTTTCCGCCCCCCAATACTCTTGGAACAGAGACTTTATTCCTCTTAATGATGCTATTACTCAAGGGTAAATTGATGTTTCATTGTTTAGCTGTATTTTATTGATTAGTTTGGGTAGGTCTGACAACAAGATTACAAATATCAAATATCTTATCAGTGATAGGTTTTATAAGAAATTCATTGGACCACCCTGAATTTTATCAAAAATTAATTTTCGTTCATTCAGATATTTCTCTACTTCTGCACCTGGTATTCTTGTGAAGAATTCTCTCTTTAAAGAAGATAGCGGAGATTACACTTGTATCGTTTCCAACTCTTTAGGTTTAATACACCAGAGTACTTACATCACCATACTAAGTAACTATTATTTGTATAGTTATGTTTATTAGTAAACATATCGATTATTTGTTTACCAAAATATCAATCAAGAATAATTCTTATTCATTTAGATGATACTAGATTCATACATGAGCCTTCCTCTGGCTCTTTTGCACTAGCCCAAGATAACTATCTGGTATGTGAGGCTAGTGTAGATGAGGAACTCTCTCTATCGTTTAAGTGGCTAGTAGATGGAATCCTTTTTGCAGCTAAATATAATGCCTTATCCCCGCTAAATATATATATATATATACGTATATTCCTCATCAGACTAGCAACAGAGTGAGTTACGTATCTCCCCACCAAGGAACTTTACTCTTCAGAAACACCCAGGAGTTAGACACATGAGAGTACCAGTGTATCGTAGAAACTATAGATGATAATTCCGTTGTAGCAAATAGATATCTCTATTCAAGTACTCAGTAAGAATCCCGAATGATCAATTTTTACTTGTATGGCATTGCAATGTTACTTTTGTTGGCTAAGCGAAACAAATACCAAGCTGCTGTAAATCTAAGTACAGTGGACCCTCGCTGATCCGAACAGTAGAGAATAAAGAATTTTTGGTTTAAAAATAATAATTTTCAATCGGTATAGTAATGTTTGGTTCAGATTAGCGAGGTTGATATTATATCTTACAGTAACATAATCTGATTTGTAATACATATTACTTATATTTATTCCTATAATTTTGAGTTGCATAATGATTATAATTCCCCATATAAATGTATTATTTTACTAATCCGAACAAATTCGCTAATCGGAACAGATATTCCATGAATCAGAACACCTCTGTTCGGATTAGCGAGGGTCTACTGTAGTGCACTCTGAGTGAATCTGTATATTTTGATCGAATGATGAAAAGGCAAATTTTGATCAAAGCTCTACTAAAATGTCTCCAGTCAAACTTTGATCAAAAATTGTTGAATCTTGATCGAAAGTGAGAACTTTGATAGAAAATGGAGAAAATAAATAAAAAAATCCAATGATCCGCCATTTTACTAAGATTTACAATAATCAATCCAACAAAACTCCATCCAATCATAAAATTGGCATAAATTCCACACTCTTGTCCTTTGGTAGCTAATAACGAACACAAATAAATACTCCCAGAGCCATAAGGTAGCGAAATAAATCCCTAATCCCCTACCAATGGTACTCTTTCTAATTAATAAAATATAAAGTGCTAGCACGTCCTAGATTGAAATCAGTCGAGTCTGGTGCATTGTGCCATTACATGGGGGCGGATACCGACAATTCGCACCACGACAATTCGCACCTAATTTGATTGGTCAATTTGATATGATATTCGTTAATTAATTTAATCTAAGTACACATAAATAATCAATTTTCTACTAATTATATCTGTACACGGAAAGTCTTAATTGGATAGATAATCCTAATTTTAGATGACATGATTCCATTTAATGATATGAATTCCAAAGATTGCTATAGTAAGTATTAAGTAAACACACACGAAGTAAATACTCTTAGGGCTATACTTGGTAAAGAGGAATGTAGTAAACAGGATATAATCACCTGTGATATTTGCAATCCTCGGACATAAATAGAAAATGATCTAGGAAATTGAAAATACCGTTAATTTCTATATCTGAATAATCGCCGTGGTATTCTCGTGCATTATATACATAAGTGATCTGGCGCTTATTCAGGGAAATACTCTGGTTAACTTCAAAGTTATTTATCCATATTGATTGATTACACTTTGTAAATTAGGAAAGATAACATTAGCACTATGGAACAAGATCTGGTACCAGAACAGCATACAGCTCCTGAAGCCTCACCTATTGACATAGATCCAGAGTATGACGCAATGGACATAGGGACAGGCAATGAGGTAATGGACTGGTAAGATGTACCAGTCCATTACTCAGTCCCTCATTCTACTCCTGCTCTATCTGAGATTTGGGAATATTTCCTGCAACAACAAAAGGAACAGATGACACAATCTATGGATCCACAACAACCTCACATTCCTGTAGCCACTACTTCCTTACATCAACAGTATAGCATTTATCATACATGCTATCCTCCTGTACACTACGATACTACTCCTCACGGTATTCGTCCCCAACCATTCCCTCTCTTTGCTAACTCCTTCCTTATTTTCGTATAATTAATATATTTTTACTATTATGAAGTATTCAATTTTTGTATGTATTTTAATTCGCATACCTCAATCAATCTATTATTTGAATTATTTTTCGAGATTTCCTTTGAAGTTCTTCAATTACGCAAACCAGTCAATTCAATATGCTCCCAAATCGTAAAACTATATTTATTATGAAACTAACGGTAAAGACGTACAGGTTACAGTCTTCATCATATGTGTATAAATATACTCATAAAAGAGGTGAAGAAAATTTGATATACAGTAAACATTGGATTTAACGACACTCGTTTGGGCAGCAAAAAAGGTCGCTATATCCGATTTGTCGCTAAATCCGAGGAAGCTTTATATATGCATTATATACCGGATGACACCCAAATTTATTCGTGTTATACGATGTAGTGTACTATGTTGTTGTATTATCGTCATAATAGTGTCATGAATATGATTAGTTTGACTTGAAAAAGCTAGTTATTGAGGCCTGCTGCAATCAACTCAACTGACTTTCAGCCAAGAAGTTTTGAAGTTCGCTGACAGACTGAATCTGTTTCTCTGAGCATGGGAGGGTGTGCAAGAACTTCATAACAGTGTCAAGGCATGAGACAACAGTGTCGAATGACGGAACATGGATATTGAGGGGATATTCATTGTCGTCATTTTCGATATCAACATCGTCATCACTTGGAGGGTGTGCAGACTATTAAGGATGTCGTCAATTTCGAGACCATTTGCACCAGGTCAAATTGCAGCACCATCATCCAGACCAACAAAGTCCTCAAATGATAAGCCTTCCGAAACAAGCCCTGCTTCTTCAGCACTGCTCCAAATTGATGTGTCAGGTGCTGAGGTTTCTTCAGTGACAGGTAAATCCTTGAACCCAATATGCTGATAGCAATGCTTGATGGTTGTGGGGGTGACATTATCCCAGGACATTTTTAGCCAGTCCAAGGCCTGGAGCAAGTCAAACTTGAACCCCGTTTCAGAATCAACTGCCAATAAACGCTTCCTAACAAGAAACTGGCGGTAGTGATGCTTGAGGGTCTTGATTATACCTGCGTCCATGGGCTGAGTCATAGACGTTGTGTTGGGTGGGAGAAAGAAAAGCTTGATATGGGACAAGTTAAGGTTCGGATGACCTGAGAAGTTGTCAAGAATCATGGTGATTTTCCTGTCATCAAATATCATAGAATTGTTCAACTTCCTTTGCAATTTCTCAAAAATCTCACTTGTCATCCATGCGGTTCGATTGGCATCATACTCCACTGGAAGATTCAGGACGCCTCAGAAACAGTGGGGGCGCTTACTCTTTCCAATAACCAGTAGCGGAAACCTCTCCCCAAGCGCACTAGCTGCTACCAATACAGTGAGGCGTTCCTTGGAGCGCTTGCCTCCTTTGCACAAGTCTCCTCGGAAAGACAAAGTTCTGTCTGGTGTCATCTTCCAGAATAGCCCAGTCTCATCAGCATTGAAAATATCCTTGTCTTCAAACTCTTCTCTGATCAGTTTCAGCTGCGTTGATATCCAGTTGTCAGCACCAGCGTGATCTGGTGATTGGCTCTCACCCGAGATTTGACCGCTGGTGATGTTATGGCGCTTCTTCCAACGATCTATCCAGTTCAGATCAAGGAACACAGGTTCGAGGTAGCCAGGCACATTTCGTACTTTCAGTTTCTCCACGATGCATATCGACTTTTCTAGAAGAAAGGGACCGGCGACTGACTCATCTGGAGCTGTGCTCTTCAAATAACGAAACCACTCAAGCAGTGCAGTGTCTATCTCCGGGTATCGAGACAGCTTTGTGCTCTTCGAATCAAGATTTGATGCACTTGCGATGGAAGTTTCAATTATCGCCCGATCTTTCAAGAAGCCGGCTAGGGTCCCATGTGAAATGCCATGTTTCTGCTCCAAGAATGGTCGCTTAGCTCCTGCATCAAGCTCCTTCAAAATTTTGTATTTTTCAGCAAAAGAAAAGCGCTTCCTTTTGCCAAGTCCGCTCGAATCCATAACGATTAAATCTTCACATTACATTGTACGTACAATAGCTTTTAACAAGCGTTTTCTTAAGAAGCCAGGTGCTGATGATTCAAAAGGAGATTTTAATTTTTTTATAATTAAATCAATTATTAGAACCTTAACAATTCACTAGTACACTTTTCTTAAGTCCACAGTATAGACAACCCAAAAGTCGTAATATTCAATTGGATTTGCATGGAGCAGGCATAGAAAATATGTCGCTAAATTCAATGTGTCGTTATCTGACAGGTCGTTATACCCGAGGTGTGGTGTGTGTAGAATAATGCTGCGAGATTCTGGGCAAGCAAAATGAATCCTTATAAGCGATTTGTCGTTAAATCCAATGTTTACTGTAATTGGAGGATCCTATACAGTACATAGCCAATGGATAATATCAATTTTTCTAATCCTTTGTATATTCACAATGTATAAGAATTGGAATTTTGTATACACCCATAAGTTCCGAAATTCTCATTAATAATAATAATAATTACAAATTACCTAATTTTATTCATTCCTCTTTCTTACTGATTTCTTCCCTAATTTATATTTAACGATCGTGTTGTCTTCCCCAATAATTAGCACTCATTTATTTCTTTTCTTGAATGTCACAAGTGTGGATGAAGGAAAGAGTACGAACACCAGGTGTAGGATTCCAATGAGGAGACCAATTGGATGAACTCCCCTCCAGAATTCCCTTGAGCAGGAAATAGACGGAGTCTAGCTCTAATTAGTTCACATGTGATTTTGCTGGTGATTTTAGTGCTTATTTATTGGAGCATGAAAAGGATCTTTATTGGGATACGGACTGTTCGGTACGTAGACATTTGGTTATGTTATTAAGATGTATAGTAGAAACTGTTAAATATTGACTGTTAATGCTGGATTAATGAATGGGAAATATTGAAACAAAATGATAAGTAATGATAAGGAGAGTGTGCACTAGTTTTATGCTCGTTTAGGCCAATTCTATGTGCCACTCTAACGTATATACTCCATGGCTAGTCTATGAAAGTATCCGGATATCCGATTATTAAGTCCTTCTTCATTAGTTTTATCCTTTTGTCGTTTTGGAGGCTTTTCTCCATCAATAAATTTGGTCTGTTTTACTTATAAAAGTTTTTGTTCTCGCTTCAATGCAATGATGAAGCGCCAAATGTTGGAATGGCAACATCCGATGGTAGCATTGTATGAGCGATGCCAAGCCTCTACTGTGTTAGTAGTCCTGGGAATTCCCTGAGGAATTTCCTTTCTCTTAAGGCCAATCTTTATTTCCAAGCAGTTACCCAATTGCTTATCTGGCATGTAGGTGCTCATTAGTTCTCTTCACTATTGTCAACCCCCTTAGTCTGTAATCTTGGTTTACACTGAAAATTTGGAAGGTACCTGTAGTCGACCATCCGATAAACTATACTATTATTTGTATAATTAGCAATGACCACACCTCGTGGACTCCCACCTGATTACAATTCAGCATTATCGATGATGAGAGTTAATGCGGACCATAGAGCCCTACACAGAGAAAACTCTGAATTACGACTCAATTTGGGATGGATGACCAGTAAGTCTAAGCATTATTTTGATGGATTCTATTTTGACATTTTGCACTAATATTTAGGACAGAGGAATATGTGGCAGGCTCGGGCGGAAAAAGCTGAAGAGGCCCAGTCCCACAACTGCCTCAAGGGCGTTCTATTTTCACTGGGCGTCCTTACGGTAGTTGTGGGCTGGGCCATAGCGAAATAATTCGCTACGGAGGCATGGGCGGAGGCAACAGGGCAGAGAGACCTTACGAAAGAAATATCGTGAGTTCCGTTTATATATACACAATTATGAATATCCTCTATGAATCCTGAGATTTGTATAACTAGTGAATATTGTATTTGAACTAACATAGTGATGTAGAGACTCTTATTAGCAAATACTAAAATTTGTAATAACATCTGAGAAAACACATTTTTGAAGAGTGATAAGACGTTAATGACGTCACATAAGTGAATTCTGCAACATTTTCAAATATTTGTTAGATATATGAATAAAACATATTTTTAGGTGTTTACACATTATACATATATTAGTTCATTTCCATATAGATAAGCCTCTATATGTACCCCTCTGGAACCAGAATTAGCTTCTAATTTTCATTTTCAATTTTATTCATTCTTTTATTCAAATTTCCTTGCATCCATCTATCCAATTTGTTAGAGGTTTAATTTCTAAATCTTCAACACATCTTATGAAAGTTTCCGAATTTATTAGTTATGTAATAACAGAGTCTCAAACCCTTAAGGTCCTACGTTATCCATAGGGGTCATTTCAGATAATTGAAAGCCCATTTTTTACTCCAATATACCCCAATTTATCTAATCTACAATACTAATCTAATTTTATCTGAATTTCATTGAATTCATTGTTATTCGTATTTTTTCCAGATTGCTGATGCATTGTGCTAATACTATTTGAGCGAACAACGCTTGATTTCAATACAATCCAACACTGATACGGTTCAAAACAGACAATTCATGCCTAGATGATCAAGTACTTCCTCCTCTCTTAAAACCGATGTAGCACACCTCCTCTTAAGTTCTCCCCCAATTTTGAAAGTACAGATTCACCACCACGAATCGCTCCTATTGGGAAGTCATGCGTGATCGAATCCCTCACAGCAATTCGTTACCACAGTCTCTTTTCTATTTTCTTATTCAGACATTCTTAGTTGCAGGTTTTATTTTATGCATTCTAGCTAGTAAGAACCTTGAGTTCAATTTTGTTCTTATATTTGTGTTCTTGGTGCAGCTCCTGTAGGGAGGTATTTGTGTTACCGTAGGACAGCTGGTCACTGCCACTCCTACGTATTATTTTACCGGGATACGCTGGGCTGCCGGGATATGACATATTAGTTATAGTATTAGTCTGATCAAAATTTAAATATATCTTAGCCTCAATGATGATTCAAAATTTTTTGAATTACTATTCTCCGCTCAGTGAATGCAGAAGGTTACAAAAAAAGCAATTCAACGTGTTGTACCAAACTCTCAGGGATATGGGGAATGTATTTGATGAAGATCTGAAGAATCTTTCTAGGATTTTCTCTGATGCTGTCTTACCAGGCCAAATGAATTCAAAACTAGATTATCTACGTGTTTGCTCTACTTACCTCTCAGGTATTGAGCTAAGCTTCACAGAAGAATGGAGCGAATCGAATATGGACAATCCTTCTGTTCTTATAAATGGTCTCTGCTCCACTTGGCTGGCAGGGAGAAAACTCGTGACAGTCCAGCAAGAGCTACGCTCTATTATTATATTATATTGCCCTCGCGCTTATATGATGTCTATAAGGGAAATTGATGAGGTCTGGGACAAGTATTATACATCTTACGATCTAGAATTAGCAAATAGTTGTACTTCTACATCATCCTTGGTCCTTCCAAGCATTTCTAAAGATACTCTTGTCAACTGGAGTGATAGATGGATTGATGTCCTAATTGATAAACTTGATGAAGATGGGTTCTATTTGAATGAAGATACAGCATTTGACCCTCTTCTATTTATTGCTGTCAAACTACATTCTCTAGCTGGTAGACTCATGCTAAAGTGTAAAGATTTTGATACCTGCTTTGCTCCACGCGTTACCCCAGCGTTAAATTCTATCCTTGTTAAATGTCCTGATATATTGTATAATTTCGATGCCATCAAAGAACTGGTCGCGAAAAAACCTATTTGTAACACCCTCCAGGATTGTTTACCCAGCTACGAACCTGATGAATTAGGCATAGATGTACTGAAAAAGAGAGGGAAAGAACTCCAGACTCAACATGCTTCATTGTTTCTTTATCGAAAACTCAAAGATCAATACGATGAAATTTTCCTGATACCTTCTGAGGAAGATTTCAAAGAATCTATGTCTGATGTCCAACAGGTCTGGGATTTGGCTATAACTGCCAAGCTATCTGATTATCTTGATCAGCTCAAATTCCTATCTATATGTGACAAGTTTCAATTCGAACTTAACAGGGCAAGAGATTTTCTCTCACAATATGAATTCAATCAATATCGAGAACACGAGATGATGATGAAACACAGAGAGGATATTCATAATTTCCTATTTTCAAGTCATTGGATTGACTCACGCCAGCAGGAACTGGGTGAACTATTCACCTACATGAGAAAGCGTATTAACACAATTAGCTTCCTGGATGAGGATGATAGCTTATATGGTGATGAGCTTTTACCTGATGAATTTGCTATCGAACTTCTCGTACTAATTGAATGTGATTTTGACAATTTGACAGCTCATCAAGAAACAGTTAGGGAATACTATGACCAAGGAATTGAACAGTGGGAGGAGTTTCTGCTGGGGGTGGAAGCCTTCAATATTATCCTCTCCAAGAAAAATTATCTTCTGACTGATGGTTTCAGGAAACTCCGAAGCGAATGCGCTGAGTTAGAAAATATCGCAGAAGCTCATGCGAGTTTACAACTATCAGGCGATGAGTTGTGTGACTTATGTGATGAAGGATGTCAAGAGTTTATACAGAATAAACTCGAGCAAATAGCTGAACAGATTGAAGAGATGAGAATACAAGCAATTGAGGTACACCGTGAGTGGGACCCTCTCGTGATTGAAGATGTACTCGTAGATACTCAAGAGAGTATCGAACATGAACGTGAAGACTATATGAATGGTAAAACAGAAATATTAATGAATTATTTGGCGTCTCTCTTACAACGAAACAGCTTCAATGACTTTATCTTAGTTAGCTGATGTATTATTATTTCCCCTTTAGTTTAGAGTTAACTTGCTAGTTAGTATTTCCCCTTTAGTTTAGAGTTTACTTGCTAGTTAGTATTAATCACTTATTTTCTTCCTCTCTCTATATTACTAGAGTATTGCTATTACTATCTAATATTTTTATAGCATCTATTCCCATAATTATGTTCTTTATATCTTATAATGCTAGACTGCAAGAATTCAATACTCTTACAACTAGAGGTAGTCAATATCATATATTTAATAGACGTAATTTGGCTAGTAGACGAATATTGAAAATTTGTTATTACGACACTATTAACTCAATTGGTGCTGTCGATAGCGTAGAAAAAGACTTAGTCATTCATTTATACATAGAATTTTCACACTTTCTGACTTCAATATTTATTGTGTCGGCCACAGTTGACCACTTAAGCGTCACGCAACAACTTGTATAAACAGTGGCTTAGTTATGTGAGTAATCATGTTAATGAACTGACATTATACTACTAATTCCTCGACAATTCATTCACTGATTATAGTCTTGGAGGAATTTCCAAATTGTTTAGTATCTACTTGATTATTAATTCCTATTTATCATAGATGACATTGTATAACTCTTGTTTTGAATTAGAACAATCCAATGTTTAGGACATCTAATATAATTGGTGAAACAAGAAACGTTAGGCATACTTCAAGACTCGAATTATAGTTTGGAACACAAATTTCTGTGGGTAAAGGAGGTCATGGTGTGGTCGTGAGAGCTATAAATAATCTGGATAATAGTGAGTATGCGAATAAAAAGATTGAATTGAGGGGGAATCTACAAGAATTTCTGAGAGAAGTGCAGTTGTTAGCCAAGTTGAGTCATGAAAATGTGATTAGATACTATTGTGTCTGGTTAGATTACGAAATTGATAAAAAAGAGGATGCTGGAAATGGTACTAGCGAAATCGAATGCACTGCTTGTGAGACCGAATCTGCCTCTTCAGTATCTAAAATGTCTAATCTAGGACATGAAGATGATTCCAACGACACAGGACTAACTAGATGCCTAAGTAGGAACTCCAGTATATACTATGACGATTCTATCAAGGATCATGGTGAAGTACCATGTAATTCTGGACAAAAAGATGAGAACTCTGGTGAAACTGATTTGTTACGTTTCGCCGATAGCAACATGACGTATTCTAATGACTCAAATGGGTCCAGAGAACTCCAGTTAGCTAAGCGTCAAAAATTTGATTCTACCTCTGATGTTGATGTCATTTTTCTACCCAAAGCATTGCCAGGATTTAGAAAAGAAATTTCACCTGTTCGGCAACACGCACCCACCCGTCAACAACCTGAAATTCGTACTCTAGTACAAGATTCATACCCCCAACCACTAATTCCTGCTCCTCCTCTCCAGCCTGTATTACACCCTATGATGTGTATACAGCTTGAACTCTGTGAAACAAATTTACAAGAATGGCTTAGAGAACGAAATGAAGTCTCGACAGAAATAAGTAAACTAACTGACAATGATATCTCAATTGTAGACGATTACGTCATCCAGTTTTATAAAGGTCTAAAGTATCTACACTCACAGAATTGTGTACATAGAGATATCAAACCGAGCAATATATTATTAACGGGTAATCGAAAATTATTAAAAATTTGTGATTTCGGAATTTCAAAGGAAATTGTCAATGATAGTGAAAGTTTTGTGAGATCTTCTAGGCTATCAAATAGTAGTTCTGTGCATACAACCAAGCTCGGCTCACGACTGTATGCCTCTCCAGAACAGCTGATCTCTAGTCACTACTCTTTTAAGACTGATATTTTCAGTTCTTCCCTCGCTTTCCTGTAGTACTATTTTACCCCTTCACAACAGACATTGAAAAGTGTAATATCCTCAGTGGTGTTAGAGAGAGCAAGATTCCAACAGAATTTCTAGAAACCTTTCCATTTCAATCCTCTCTCATTTTAGAAATGGTGAATTTGACTTGGCATGATCGGCCGGATGCAGCCATGGTATTGAATAGATTATTAAAAAAGAGTAAATATGCAGCTAAAGAAGTTTTACTACTGAAAAAACAAATTGGTGAATTGGAAGCGAAGATAGAATCCATCAAAATAATGCTTAGACTTACTGGTCATCCATTGGAGATTGAGTCGTAATTCAGAGTTTTCTCTTTGTAGGGCCCTATGGTCCGCATTAACTCTTAGCATCGATAATGCTGAATGATAATCTGGTTGGGGTCTAGGAGGTGTCGTCATTGCTAATTATACAAATAATAGTATAGTTTATCGGATGTGGACTACAGGTACCTTCCAAATTTTCAGTGTAAACCAAGATTACAGACTAAGGGGGTTGACATGACAATAGTGAAGAGAACTAATGAGCACCTACATGCCAGATAAGCAATTGGGTAACTGCTTGGAAATAAAGATTGGCCTTAAGAGAAAGGAAATTCCTCAGGGGGAATTCCCAGGACTACTAACGCAGTAGAGGCTTGGCATCGCTCATACNTCTTTCGCACTCTTTTACAATCTTGAATACGAATCACTGCGTATGGAATCAATATTAGCAAAGCGTACCCTAGGAAATGCAGAGATGAAAAGTATTGATGATTTATTCCTTAAACTCTTACCATTAAGGGATGCATTCCCGACTTTGTTGAATGCTATCCAGATTTCCCTGACTATTTCCATAAGCACAGCGCAATGTGAGAGATCATTTTCAGCACTCAAAAGGATAAAGACTTATCTAAGGTCGACAATGAGTGAACAGCGGCTCACTGATCTTGCCATTATTGCAATTGAAAAAGAGCTGACGAGTCAGTATCTCTAGATGTTGTCGTTTCTAAATTCGGTGAATTACATAAAAATAGGAGAATAATTTTAGCATAAATAGATGCATGTGTTTCATTGTATTAAACAGTCACATAGATAATTGATTATCTGTTGGCAATTAGCAGTTACTGATATAATAATTCTAAGGCCTAATAAAAAGCAATTAATTTTGAGTATAGTGCCCGGGCAATCATGTTGGGCTGGCTACGCCACTGTATGTGATTATTTGTTATTATTTCTAATTAGGCAGAGAATATCTAAACTCTTGTCGCTGAGTGAACTTCTAAATTTGTTGCAAAGGTATGCACATGATGAGAAAATCCTTTCCGCTCCTACAGAAGTAGGCTGTATTGTAAGCAGCATACGATAAACCTTCTCTTGTAAGACACCCTTTTCTCCTGTTTGTTCAGCAATGTTTAATTCATGCTTCAGAGAAGATGATAGAGATTCATCAGATGGTTGTTGTTTTTTGGGATACTTGAAGCGAAGCATCGATTGCTAATTGTAATTTCATTGCCACGGGAAGAGTGTTTGCCTCCTGACTTGCTGAATTTGTAATAGGTATCATATCATCTACCTCATTTACGTCTGTAACTTCATGTGTAGCTACTCTAGATAGTAGTCAGTAACAGAATGTCCTTACAATTCCTTTTTTTTCAAGCTTGGCCATCGAGTTGTGTAGATATGCCATTATTACCGAAGCCTCTATGTAACGTTCTTGAACACTCCTCTGATTAATAGCATCAATGATTCTAATATTGTATTCTGTAGCAGGATAGGTTTGAATTTCTTCAAATAAAAATTTATCGTTGCCTCAGCAATAATGAGATTTGCCTCTCGTCTGCACAATGCCTCCACTGCTAACTTAATCGGGTCCAAAGCTTGTGCGATATTATTAATTTGTTGAAACTCCTCGTCCTTGAACTTAATGTCAATATCTAGGTCAAGTAAAGCCTTGTGAATTGATATCCTTAACTTAACGATTCTCTCTAGCATGTTCAATAGAGTGCTCCAACGAGTTCTACAATCAAGTATCAGCTGCAATCCATTAGGGTGTTTCTCTTTTACATAAGTCTGTAAAATTTCATTCTTGAGTGGAGACCTCTTGAAGAGTTTTACAACTCGACGAACTTTATTAACTACATCACTGATGCTAGCATTTACAAGCAAGGGATTGTCTTGGTCTATTATAGCTAATCCATCTGTATCTTCCAATTCAGACAATATTTAATCTTCTGCATCAGATTCATCAGTGTCAATTGAATAATTAGAATTTATCTCAGATGGTGTGATTTGTTTCTGATTAAATATATCATGGATTACTAACTGAAGGACATGGGCATAACACAATTGATGAATTGTTGGTAATAATCGTCTAACTTTCTTCATCATTGAACAGCCATCAGTGGTAATAGCAATAATATCTGACTGTAAATCTAGCTCAAAATCTTTCAGTTTCGATGATATTGTCTCAATACATTTCTCTGCAGAAAAACTTCCATGGATTCTAACCAATCCCAAATTCCAGAATATCCAACTCCGTGAACATTAAGATTCAAATACCTCCTATTTCGCATCGATGTCCATTCATCTAGGGTAATGCTGAACTTTCACCATTTGATTTTTTCAGGATCAAATCATGTTTAATTCTTTCAGTTACATGTAGTCCATATTTCATAACTTCCTCTCTAATAGAAGTTACAGATTTTGGTAATGTATGACCCAGAGCAGTTAGAGATTTTCTAAGGTCCTGTGATGTAATAAATATACTGAAAGGGAGTCCATCGCATGCCGTCATCCTTGCAAGTATTGCCGATAGAGTTGCATCATTGACAAATTTGTCGATAGCCTGAATTTTAGAACGTTTGGTTTGAGTGTCGTTCTCAGTTTGGGTATTTTTACGCTTTATAAGTATATCGATTTGATGCGCTGATTTGAGATGCACGTGCAATCCTTTTGTAGCACCACCGTCACATTTCAATGTTTGTTACAAGCTTTACATTGAGCCAACTTACCACATACAGATTTCAGGAAATGTTTCCATATTTCTGAACCTGCAAAATTTTGAAATTTAGTACTTTCAGCCATAAACACATAGAATGTAGAATTTGTAGAAAATTTCTTAGTTATAGAATTGTATAATACTATTAGGCATGAATGGCGGAAAGATGGTCGCGGGGAAAATTGGTCGCGGAAAAATGGTCGCAAGGAAAATTGGTCGCGGGGAATGTAATTTAATTAGCACTGTAATGTATTGTATTGATTGTAGACTGTAATTCTATTGGTCAATACATTCTATTATATATTTATATACTGATTTATCATATAATTAATCATATTTTACACCTTTTGGTGAACTTTTCAAAAAATATCTAACAATATTAGTAAAATTCAATTTTATCTTTCTTTGCTTAGTGGATATTTAGTTGAACAACATTGTTTCAATAATCCACTAAAATTAATTTGGGAATATTTATGTCGGCACAGACCGTGATTTGAGATTTGTTTTTTGTGTTGAGTACAAACACAATAGAGAGTAGAATAATGCATGAAGTAAACGATGAAGAAAAAACAATGTTGAACATAATATGCCTTAAAATTCGAAATTATAAGCAATTCCCTTCAGAAATGACAGGGTTTCCCGAGATTCATAATCGGCGAGAAGGGATAATATGTGATTAGTACGTGCAATAGTAGATTTAGAACTTTTCTTTACTTCTCCACATTCCCATTTCGCAAAAACTGCTTCTTGCATAGACTGTTCCCTTTGAAGAAACATAGAGAGTTTGCAAAAACTTGGATGCGAGCCAACTATCATTGATTTGAAGGCATTGTGCCAACCCTCAATGCTATTATTTGTCCTTGCAAGACGACTGTTAATTCTTGTGTGAAGATTCCAAATTCTAATTGGGAATATTGGCGTTCTTCTAGTCATATCGGGCAATACTTTTCCTATATATGTTTTTTCAAAATACTTAGCTATTTCTATAGCCTCTTCAGGAAATTGTTGCATTAAAATAATGAAACAATCGATAACGTCGATTTCTGGAACAAACGCCAAACTAGCAAGCATCCTAATTCTAATAGCGAAATCATTATCCTCGTGATATCGTACAACCAATCCTTGTTCTTGAACGTGTCTGAATATATTTTGGGAGAGGTGAAAAAAGCATCCGTGATAACAGAAATAAAATTCTCCTCAAGTGCATTAAGTGCGCCCTTTTCAAAATCGATCATAATCGTACAAGGGTTTAAAGATGGCTCTATTTCTAATAATTTCTTAAACAGTCTGTCATAAATTTCTTCGGTTTTATTTGAAAGCAGCGCATAAATGCAAGGGAAAAATTACTCCATCTTTTTCTGCATGGATAGTATATAGTTGTGTAAACATAGCTGGAACGACACTAAATGTTCCGTCGCATTTTTGTTGCTCTTGATCCGTTCAATAATCAATTCAGACGCCATAAGTGGAATCGAAGTAAGGTAAAGTTAATATGAAAATGTGAATTCTAACTACAAAAACCCGTTATGTTTTCCTTTAATAACCAAATGGTATGGTGTCTAAACTAAATATGTGGTCGTTGAGACAATAACGAAGTTAAACAAAAGTGACATAATAATAACAACGAGACGAATATAAGACCAATTTATCTTTAACACTATAATTTCTGCGACCAATTTTCCTTGCGACGAAATTTCCGCGACCATTTTTCCGCGACCAATTTTCCCCGCGACCATCTTTCCGTCAACGATTGGGCATAATATATATGGAATCTTCAAGTCATTGTTTGCTAAATTATAAATTTGTGACGACTACGAACACAAAGATTATTATTGATTCATTGAACACTGAATCCAAAATATGTTGATAAAAGGTTATCACTAATCTATATTGTTTGTCTAGACTCTAGGAAACCTTCTTTGAAATCATACAAGCAAACCTGTCCCATTCTTTGACTAAAAATATATGCTATTGCAATTAAGTTCGGAATCCCGGGATTGAAAATCGGGATCGGGATTAAGAAAAAAATCCCGGAGGTAAAATTGACCGGGATCCCGGGATTGTAAGCCCTACATATAATATCTTTATCTTTGCCAAAACAAGGGAAAACGACCGCATAGTTTACAAGAATAGCTAAGCTCGTTATATTTACTTATCGATTTAGAAGTATCAACAGAGTGGATTTCTTATCCGTGCATTTTCTGACACTCCAGAAGGATTACGAAAAATGGCATTGAATACATCTAAACATCTACTTAGACCAGGGGTTTTCAACCTAGGGGTCGTGACCCTCAGGGGGATCGCGAAAAGTTCAGATAATTTACATAACATCATTAAAATTTACCTATTAATAAGTCAAAAATGGTTTAAATTATCAATTTTTAGCTGAATTTAATATACATTGTGCGTGTATTGCGTGTGTATTGCTATGTGCAATGTACATGCTATATACGCGCGCAATGTGCTTTCAGCTCATGTACAATGGTTTTAATTACGTATATATGACATTGTTATTGTATTTTATAACAATACTGGCATCTTATCCATTGGAACTTGAGGTGGCTAGATTTAATTTAAACAATAGAAAACATTAGGAATCATTTCAATACTGATAATACATGGATATTTTACAAGTTAAATCTATAAATACTCCAATTAGGTATAT
Organism: Oopsacas minuta; assembly: GCA_024704765.1. Lineage (NCBI taxonomy): Eukaryota > Metazoa > Porifera > Hexactinellida > Lyssacinosida > Leucopsacidae > Oopsacas > Oopsacas minuta. Next base: position 589,962 of record JAKMXF010000302.1, read on the forward strand.
TTTGTTTACTTATATCCCTTGACATTTCTCATTTTATCTTCGTACTTCAATTTTACGAAATCCAGCTTTCAAAAACCACTGTTAAGATGGCTGGAAAAAGCAACATTAAAAAGCGAACTTACTCCGAAGGCTATTTAAAATTGTTGAACATGATTTAAAATCCTGTCTTTCTAAAACTGAGCCAAGAATTTCTCAACTTGTTGAAAGAAAACAGTTTCAACCTTCACATTAAGCATATAAATGAAAAATTTCATTCATAATTATGTATGTATGATTGTATGTCATATTAAGTACAAGCTCTAATATAAAATTTCATTTCGTTATTAGGGGAGTCGTGAGTATTTCCCACATCTATAAGTGGGGGCGTAAGGTGCAAAAGGTTGAAAACCCCTGACTTAGACGGACATGTTGACTGACTATTCAACTAAAACAATTCCAATTAATGCTTACACATCATACTACAAGCTATTCAATCTTAGCTGTAACCATTTCTGGAAGATTGACAATGCAATTGCATAGTGACCCAGGGTTGCCATGGGAAAGGAATTTCAATTCCCATTCCCACAGGATAACTACGATTCCCATTCCCATGGCAACCCTGCAGCAGTACACGGGAGAAGCTGCCTTTATATACGATTGTCCACTAAAATTTCCTTTCAGAGAGAATTAGGAAGGAAGCTTTCCTCGTTGAATTTCAACTTATTTGCAGCGACTATGAAAGTTGGTATTTCGCTTGCTCTTTTACCTGTCGATTTCCGTGATCGGATAACTTTCGTTTCTGACCTCTGTGTATTGAGAAACCTTCTGCATCCAAATTATCACTTTTCAAATCTTATATCCATACGAGCCTTTGGCTCGTCGCTTTGCGATGAACTCGCCACATTGCGCCTCGAGGTATCCATTATTCTCCATTCAGGAGGATGAAATTGAGATCTTTCCCTATACCGTAACATTAAATTACTGATACAGTATATAATGGATATAGTGATATAATTGGATAGAGTGATATTATTATCCCTTAGTATTTTTCCCCATCTACATATACGCCATATAAAATTTATTGGATATAGTGATATAATGGTTATAGAGATAATTTGGCCGTAAAATTTATGCCCCCAGCGATATCACTATATCCATTATATACTGTATTGACATCTAGAAAATTGACTGGAGATGTATTGGGAGCGTGCTCCCAAGAATCTCTATAACTTTATGCTACAACCTCAACTGTTAAGTTTAAATTTATTCCTTAATAACCAAATTTTCTACAATTAAGCTGTTTAATTGATTCTATGTAAGATACATTTAATTTCTATACAATATTTACCTAAGTTGACTAATTCATGAATAATGAATAATTCATTATTCACTTGGTTAAAAATGAATAAAAATGAATAATTCATGACGATTTTTCAATGAATTAGTCAACTTAGCGGTTTAGTGACTTCGGAGGAAGTTTATTTGATGCAGGTGGAGTAGTAGAAGCTAAATGAATATAAAATTATTTCTATGGTAATATCGTGATAGCTGTGAATATTTATAATTGAGATTGATTCCGAATAATTCTATGTTTGTTACTCGTACTTACATCTGTATTGTCAGATAGACAATAGGATATTGGTATTCAAAGGATACCGCGATTATTAGGAGGATGACAAAAGAAATGAGATAAGCTATACTATACATAACAGCATCTGTCTAGAATATACTCTTTGTTTACATGAATGATAGTCTATGAGGTTCAGAATAATTGAACTAAATAGTAATTAGAGATTAATTACTAGTTCAGGAGCGACTGTAAATTATACTCTGTACATTATATAATACAGTGAAACTGCCGTTAGTGAACACCTCGCAATAGTATACACTAATTTCCGGTACCAATTTTATCAGCACATCAGTGACGTAGTCAGGGGGGGGCCATGGCCCCCCCGAAATATTTTGATGATTGATTGCAATTTATATTTATCTATCCCAATCAGTAGAATACTCATGGGGCTATGTCCCAAAACCACTTGAAATATTGTTATCTTTGCTAATACTACAGATACACTCACAAAACAATGTCAATCTTCCTGTTAATTTTGGCCATTTCATTTATCGCTTAGTGAATACGGCGGCTGGTGTCTAGATTATGAAATCATAGTAAAATGTGTTTACAGTGACTTTAATACTTACAAGAGCGGACCTTCGAAATTTGTACTTCTTATTCAGAGTACGTATTAACCGGAGCAAAATCAATTGAATAACCATTGTAGGGACTTGATTTTGTGTAAATATTTGTTCGTATTATACAGAAATTCGTACTAACCGTGTTCGTACTAACGAGGTTCTACTGTAACTCATTTGGCAGCAGCACTGATCGAAGGAAGGCGAAAGGATGGCACCAGTGTGTCGAATCGAATATCTTATCTATATTATTAAAACTCAATTATTGTGGGGGATTGTGTTTGTTTCTTTGTTTGTTTGTCCACTTTCTATTATAATGGTAGGGGAAGATGATCTGCGTATATAATATAGGGAATAACACATCCTTCTGTTGACGATATAGGAAAGGTAAACTATTACATTGGGGTAATCAAGTATGCTGATTTCGATTTTCATACTTTCGAATTAACCATATGTAAATTTATTTGTTGTTTTATGAATATAAAGAAAACATTTAATTTAAGTCTCGAAATATACTTAGAGACCTGCTCTCAACAGACATATAGGGCTAATCAAGTACACTAAATTAAAATATACGTAAAATATACCTAGAGACTGGCTCTTATCGGCTATACATGGGTATCAAAGGATGCTGAATCCGAACTTCAACACATTGAATTTCAATACATCAATACAGGAGGAAACTGACACTGAGGATTCATTATGAACAGCTGAGAGCCATTAGTAGGGAATAGCTGCTTTGAGAAAGGAGACATAATCTGTGAGTGATTTTGAGGAATATAGTGATTTGTTGGTACTGACTGGCACTTTTGTTGTGACATTAATTATCGTTATTATCTGAATTATTCTAATACTTTTTATAAGATACAAATCAAGAAATATATACAGTGGAACCCCGGAAATACGGTCACCCTCGGGACCGAGAAAAATGGCCGTAATTTCGGGGTGGCCGTAATTGTGTGGGAACAATAAATAGATGAATATAATATTTATGGAAATAGCAAGTACTGACATATTTGTTAATAAACTAACAAGGAATATTATACAGAGAAATGAACTGATAATTAGTGGCAATTAATTGATTACAAATTTGGAGAAATAACTAACTCCGAAATTAATGTACAAATGTAATTAAGCTATATCAGGGGTCGGCAACCTGCGGCTCTTTGGTCCCTCTCCACTGGCTCCTGTAGCTTCGACAAAATATTCATTAAACGGATGAGAACGCTATCACTTAACCAGTGGCGTAGCCAGCCCAACATGATTGCCCGGGCACTATACTCAAAATTAATTGCTTTTTATTAGGCCTTAGAATTATTATATCAGTAACTGCTAATTGCCAACAGATAATCAATTATCTATGTGACTGTTTAATACAATGAAACACATGCATCTATTTATGCTAAAATTATTCTCCTATTTTTATGTAATTCACCGAATTTAGAAACGACAACATCTAGAGATACTGACTCGTCAGCTCTTTTTCAATTGCAATAATGGCAAGATCAGTGAGCCGCTGTTCACTCATTGTCGACCTTAGATAAGTCTTTATCCTTTTGAGTGCTGAAAATGATCTCTAAAGATACTCTTGTCAACTGGAGTGATAGATGGATTGATGTCCTAATTGATAAACTTGATGAAGATGGGTTCTATTTGAATGAAGATACAGCATTTGACCCTCTTCTATTTATTGCTGTCAAACTACNCAGACATTATATTAAGAGTATCGCCGAAGTTATACTCTTGTGTAGTCGCCTTGAAATTGCCTTCCGAGGACATGATGAATCCGAAAATTCACTGAACAAAGGAAACTTTTTTGAGGTACTGCAAGTTATTGGCAATCATGACCCAATTATCCAACATAGATTAGAACATGGCCCACAAAATCCAATTTATCGTTCACCAGAAGTTCAGAATTTGTTATTAAATATCATGGGTGACATGCTTAGAATAAAAATTTGTGATAGTGTACGGAAAGCGAACTTCTTTTCGCTGCTTGCAGACGAATCAAAAGATGAAAGCAAGAAGGAGCAACTGGCTATTATTGTTAGGTACGTTGACGACAAAGCAAACATTCACGAGAGATTCCTTACTTTCGTGGACGCAACTAGTCTAACTGCTGAGAGTTTGACAACTTACCTCATATCCACTCTCAATAAGCATGGGTTAGATCGTGCCTGCATCGTATCTCAAGGATACGATGGAGCTGCTGTCATGAGTGGAAACTGTCACGGTGTGCAGCAGCGAATGAAAGAAATATATCCCTGTGCAATGTACATCCATTGCTATGCACACAAACTAAACTTAGTTCTCGTTGACTGCGCAAAGAAGATTCAATTCGCTTGTGATTTTTTCTTATTGCTTGAGGCTCTCTATGTATTCATTTCTTCCTCTAAAGCACATACGATCTTCGTGTCAATTCAAAAGGAGCTTCACCCAGAGAAGCAAGTACGTCAGCTACCGAAGCTATCAGATACAAGATGGACCTGCAGGCAAGCTTCTGTTAATGCGATTTGCCACACTTATGATTCGTTGATCGCTACCTTGGAAGAAGTTTCTGGTGGAATAAATCGAGATAATGCTGTTAAGGCAATAGGCCTTCTTCTTCAGATCAAAGGTTTTAAGTTTTTGCTATTACTCATCTTGTTTGATAGAATACTGACCTGCACTAAGAGTTTATCAGACTATCTGCAGTCTCCACAAGTTAATTTGGCTAACGCAACTGATTTAGTTTCATCAACAGTGTCAACACTCGGATATTTTCGTACCGATGAAGAATGGGAGAAGATATTCAGATATTCTGAGAACGTAGCCAGATCCAATAATATAGATATTACAAAATATCAGGAACCAAGACAGAGACGACTTCCTCAACACTTGAAAGATTTCACCGTCTTTGCACCTACTGGAACAAGGGAATCCCTTTCAAACATTCAGCAATATAAAGTTA
>JAKMXF010000303.1:0-187790 GCA_024704765.1 Oopsacas minuta
ATTTAGGACTAGGATTCCTAATAATGGCTCCTAATGTGTGGGCGGATAAATACAATATCAAAGGACACTGGGGCTATACCACATCTACTCTAGACTGGTGTGAGGAGAACTATATCGTGTTATTTTATGTCGCAGAGTTCTGGAATACAATTAGCAATGTTTTATTAGTTATTCTTCCGTTATGTTTAATATATTCATATTATATACAGAAATTTGCTTTTATTCACATTCTGGCTGTATCCTCAGTATTTACTGTTGGAATAGGTTCTGTTCTCTTTCATGCCACTCTCCTCTATCATATGCAAATGATGGATGAGCTGCCAATGCTTATTGCTGCTTCTTTCTTGGTATTTAATATGATGACCATTACAGTAGCTGATGGTTCTGTTTGGAAATTTATTATCGGATTACTCCTTTCAATTTTCTGTATTTTCGCTATTGTCGTATACTTGGTTATTAATGATCCTCTGTTTCATGAAGCTTGTTATGGAATATTGGTAAGTTGTGTAAGCTTAATCTGGCATTCTAATTAAGGCTTAAGTTGGTTATATTCCAAAATTTGTGTAGGACATTTTCCTACATCGTTTGTAGTACGTATTCCGCCTATCATGAATTTGTTATATAATAGAGTATATTATTTTATTTTATGATATTTATCGTGTAGATATTTTTATCTTTCATCGCTTCATTTGGTACAATCTTCAAACATGAGCTATACAACTGTGCCAAACTCCTAATCACAGGCTACTCAATCGTAATAGTTGCATTCATATTGTGGAACGTGGAAAATACATTTTGCCCACAGGTTCGTTCTGTCAGAGATAAATCTGGTTACTTCCGTCCTCTGTTTGAGCTCCATGCTTGGTGGCATATTCTCTGTGGATTAGGTACACATGTTATAGTTCTATCGCACACTAAGCTATTGCTATCTTACAGGGATATTGCTTACGAATTTCGGTATTATTTCGGTATAATACCGTATATTCAGCAGCTAAGTAAAGAGAAGAATGTTTAATTGATCAGCTGTTTTTAGCTAATTATCTATTTATTGTGTTTTCATGATTACATGTGTATTTATTTACAATATTTTCGAATAGAGCAATATAATAAATAAGTATGTTCTATATATTGATAACAAACTTGATGCTATACAAACAAACAACAATTTACAAATTTTTATTTATTCACAATTAAGGTAGTATACGTATACTCATGACTTATAGTGGTGTGAATAGAAGCACCTCTGGTCTCACGGCAGAAGACAATTACTATGGAGAAGGACAGGAGGCATATCAATCTGAGCTGAGACAGAGTAGCATATCACCTGAGGTATCTGAATTTCTTTACAACTTGCTAGAACAAATTCTGTTTACAACACAAGAGGAAGTACAAGATAAACAGAGGAAAGGAGAGCTATCTCGTCTCTATGATAACTACTTCTACCTATCTGATAAGTACTATCAGTTGTATCGCTGGCCGACAGTGGAGGAGGTGAGCAGACACCTGAACATAGACAGTGAAATAGAGGGATGGCAGATATCTGTGAGTACAATTTATACTCTACAACATAAATATTTATTATCTTGTTTATTATCTTAGATATTTAGACGTCTCTATTCAGAACTTTTCATAAGACACTCGCTGGAGTTAAGTGAGTCTAAAGCTCCTGCTCCTTTCTCCTACAGTGACTATTGTGACAGTATGGATATATACCTGGGTTTATTCAATCTGCTACTGAATGAATGTAAAGAGCCACTTAATTTCGATCTACCTAGTCAATGGATATGGGATATCATTAACGGATTCCTCAAGCATCATGAAAGCTTTTTGATTTGGCGCTCTCAGGTGAAAAAGCGTTCCCTCAAAGAGAGACAACTGCTACGAGACTCAGACAACCTCTGGACGGTTGAGCTAGTATTGAATGCACTCAATACTCTCATTAAATTCTCTAATATAAATGAACAGCTGGAGGCGTATCATAAGACGAAAGATCCAGAAGCAGCTAAAGAGGTAAGTATTTATCTATTTATTGTTCCATAACCTCTCTAATACAGTTAACTCACGTTATGTCAAACACGGATATATTGAATACCCGCTGATAGCGAAGTCTGAAAACAAATATGGTCCAAAACCGTCTAAGTAAGATAAAATTCCATAGGTTATTCATTTATATCGAACTCCGCTATCGAAGTAAACATCGCTGTACCTTGAGCTTTGATATAGAGAGTTAACTGTACATCTTATGCTATTGGATCTAGCGGTCTCTCCTTTTACGTCTAATTATAGCAATTTATTTTGTAAATTTCATATACAAAGTTCACTCATTTCATTATTTCATTCTCTTTTTACTTAACATTTTTCTAGGCTGGAAATAAGTACGGGAGGCAGCCTCTCTACAGGAACCTCGGCTACTTCAGTCTATTTGCACTACTGAAGCTTCACACACAGCTGGGAGATTTTCACGAGGGTTTACTCTCTGTGAAGAATATTCGCATTACACATCAAACCCTTACAAGGATGACTATTCCCCTAAGTGCAATCAATCTAGTATATAATATGGGATTCTGTTACTTCATGATGCGTCGTTACCTAGATGTAATCAGAGTATTCTCTGAGATAACTCAGCTCACACAGAGCTGGTCTCTAGGGCAAGGCTCTATCTCAGGCGAGCAGATTATGAAGATACAAGTTGAGCTTATAGTCAATAAATGTAATAAAATACTTGCTTTCATCACTCCTCTTATTCCGCAAGTAAGTTTGTATTAATTATAGCTTTCTCGTTCTAATATTATTATTAATTGGCTGTTAACAGAACTTTGATGATAAAACTACAAAATCTCTATCTCGCATAACTACACTTAACGAAGCTATATCTACCTTCAGGCTGGAAGAATTAAGAGATTATTTCTACCAATGTTGTCCTCAGTTCCTCCCTACTACCACACCTGATTATGATAATTTAGTGGATCAGAGTGAGAGTTGTGTAGAACACCAATGGGAAGTGTTTTTATCTGATTATATTCCTCAGATGTTCATACCTAGGGTTAGAGGTTATCTTAAATTTTATGCTTCTCTTCCTCTCAGCAAGCTCGCGGAATTCCTAGCATCGGAATATGCTGAATTTTCTCAGGAGCAAGTAGAGAAATACATGATCCCTAACGATATAGAGCGACTCCGGTCTTTCCTCATGTGCTATAAACACAAGATGTATTCACCTGTATGGATGGGTGACTCACCACTTGAAGGCATGCATCGCAGTGCCAATGATCTAGAGTTCTATCTGGATGGAGACATGATACATATCGTGGAGAGGAAGAAGAGAGATCAGACATATGAAGAATCGTTTGTTGATGAAATTCTTAAGTTACGGGACTTGAGGAGTCAGATCATAAAACCTAATCAATCTTTTCATCAAGCACAATATTAGACATTATTATTAGGTGATTAATGCGGTTATATTGAGTTAGTTACATGTACTTGTTACAATTAACGAGGGTTCATGCTATATGCTCATTACAGGTATTTAGGTGAATGGTGTATGTATTTTCTTGGTTTTCTATCATATCTTTTAAACCACTTATCACACGTACATAGGTATATTACTCCATTCATGTATTTGTAATTCGCAGTCTGGCATTAATCTCATCCTCTCAATACTATAGAGTCAGTTTTAACCTGTGCAGCTGTGTTATATTTATAACACCATTGTTAACTTTCAGAGTATTTCTTAATTTCTTCCAAATTTTCGCAATTGTTTCACTTTCTACTTGAATCCACATGCGGAATTATTTACCTATCTATTAATAATAGCTCATATCAAACTAACTTTATTTAATACAAATATCACTGAATTAAGTTTATATACAAACAGTAGACAAACTGCTACTACAGAGATGTCAGCGGCTAATCTGTCTGAAGGGATTGTCAAGACAGAACCTGATCTCTCACCTGTACCATCCGGTGGGAAAGATTTCGCTACCGGAGCTATTGTGAGCATATATTTAAGGAATTTCGTCACTTACGAAGAAGTGAAGTTCTACTGTAAGCCTGGTTTGAACTTAATACTTGGTCCCAATGGATCTGGAAAGTCTACGATCGTTTGTGCCCTCTGTCTGGGATTGGGAGGTTCTCCTAAGTTGCTGGGGAGAGCTAAAGATGTTAAGGAATTCGTGAAGAGAGGATGTATCGAAGGTGAAATAGAGTTGCAACTTTTCCGGAAGCGTGGACGATCTCTCATAATCAGACGCTGTATCAACAGTACTAACTCGAAATCTAAATGGTATATTGATGGACGACCCAGTAAATTGGAGACTGTAACAGTAGAAATACAAAAGATGAATATTCAACTTGCAAATTTATGTCAGTTCTTACCACAAGACAAAGTATGTTCCTCTATTATTATATATATATATACCTTAAGAAAGTTATCTTATATTCTATTCAAGGTTGTAGAGTTTGCTAAGATGGATAAGTACAAGTTATTGCGAGCTACAGAGCAAGCTATCGGACCAGCTGATCTAGATGAAATGCACGAGGAATTGATTAATCTTAGAGATAAAGAGAAAAATACTAAGAAGAATTTGGAAACAATGAATGACAAATGCAAACAGTAAGTACAGCTAACTCAGCTTAATTGGGACACAATCACTTGTCACAGTTAAGTGAGTTGTAGATTAACTAAATACGATCCGCTTCGCTTGCTCGCACAAAGAGTGTTCACATATAACTCGGGACTTCGTGCCTCGATATTTTCATAAGAATTAAGAACGACTATTATTTACACATGACTACATTGAAAAAGCGAAGTTTGGAATCAGCGTATTCGACTACCCCAGATATAAACGTTGAAAGTTAAGACTATTTAGAAATTTATTTACTTTATACACTTAAGCAACAACAAATATTCGCACTAAGTTGTTGACAATATCATCTTTGGAATCAGTGTACTACATTTCCTAGAATAACCGTTATTAGAAAGTTGTTTACTTTATATTCTTAAAAAAACAAATAATTTTACATATGATTAATTCAAAAGTGTGAAAATCGGATTCAGCATATTCGATATATTTAGTCAAGTTTATTGAATTCAGTTTTACTTTCTTGATAACACGATAATGATAAATATAGTTATGCGGCAACTGAGAATTGCGAAATTAGAATTCGATACAACATTCCATAAATCCTTTCCTTGACAACGGACAAATAGACAACAATAACAATTTAGAGGCCTCACACAAAGTAGTCACGGCGCTGATTACGTGTATGTATCAGCTTTGCATTTAAGTTTGGGTATATTCGATTATCATGTTAAGATCTAAACTGAGCAAACAGTCACGAAATATCCCATCTGATAACTCGTTTTTCACAATATCTATGTATTAATAGGTTGACACAGCTTAATCAGCTGGTACAAGGTGATGTAGAACGGTATATGGAAAGGCAGAAAGTTATAGAAAATGTACAAGAGTTAAAACAGAAAAAATCTCTGATAGAATATCGTCATGCAAGAGAGAGATGGCAGAACATGAATAAGAATAAGAAGGAAGCTATTAGTATTCTGTCACAAGCTACAAAACACCTACAACCTGTTGAGTCATCCATAACAGAAGTAGAGAAGCAGGTTAGTGAGAATACTGGCCGAATCAGACTATTCGGTGCATACTGTGATGACATTGATTATAGCCAGCTATATACGTAAGTATATGGCGTATACTATATACATGATAGCTAGGATAAGCTAGTTAACATATCTAACTGTGCACCAGTAGACTTATGATCAGGATTAGACTATTAGAGAATATATTCTCTCTTATATGAGTAAATATACTGTACAATTAGACAATTTGAGAGTGGATCTTAACTTCTTAAGTGTATATAATAGTATTGAGTGTTAAAATACAAATAGGGACTATAATCAATACAATTACACTTCATTTATCTAGACTTAGGGATATATACAGTATAACTATGTACTATATTAATTGCCCTGCAATTAATTGGGTATACGTTTTGTGAATGTAGATAGAGAAACTGCGGATGGAGTCTCACCAGCTTTCTATGAAATACAGACAAGGTGATAAGTCACTACACCAGCTGATTGAGAACATCAGACAGCTGGTAGACGAGCTAGACGGACCTAGACGAGAATTCCAAGAGAAACAGCAACAAGAGCAGAATAGAATTAGTAAAATTGAGAGCTTGCAGCGTGACATAACAAAGCTTCAGGATGAACTTACCAACCTCCCTGCTCTAGTAGACATTAAACCTGAGTTAAATAGACTATCTAAGGAAACCAAAGATATAGATTATAAAATACGGAACTTCCAAGTAAATATAGTTATACTAGAATATTTGTTACTTTTATGCATTAACATATTATCTTATCTAGGACAGAAAAGACGAATTAAATGAAAATAAACATCACTTAATTCGCCAACTTGATGATATCAGAAGAGAAATACATGTGCTCAATGATATCCGTACTCAGAGATTGAAAATGATGGCTCATTCAGAACCAGATACAATTGCCTCAGTAGAATGGCTTATAAAGAACAAAGACAGGTTTAAAATGCAAATATTTGAGCCGATCATTACTGTTGTTAATGCAACTAATGTTAAGTACGCCAAGATGTTAGAGGCTTGCATTAAGTTCAAGGAGAGATATGCCTTTGTAGCTCAGAATGTAGAAGTGAGTATTTGCAGTAAACTTAATATTTCGTATTATTTTGTAGATTTGCCAGTCATCCAGCTTATTAGCTAAATATTTTACCCTACGGGATGCTTTTGGCCTCAATTCTTCAAACGATTAAGTATATTCACTTTTTGCTATAACAGTTCTTACAGTTTATGTTGATAGATCCTCAATGAATAAGAAATACAAATTCACGAGCCTACCCCCATCTCCCTAACATTTAGTACCATGAATTACAGTATGAATACAGCTTAATTGTCAGTTTACTTCACCTGTGTTATTATAAGGTTGAGTAACTTGGTTATGTGTTTATGTTAGACATTATTCCAAATAGGATGCAGAACTATTCCTAGAGGAACAACGAGTGAGAAAGGATTTGCGTATAGATTGTGTACGAGCACCTAACAAGCCTCTATCATCTTACCAACACCCTTATCCCCTGGAAGAGATAAAGAAGTTCCGTTTTGAGACCTACATCTCTGAAATAATCGATGCTCCTATTCCTATACTAGCGTACATGTGTGAGAATTTCAATGTACACAGGATTCCAATACACAAGAATAAAGAGCTAGCTGAGCATGAAACAAAACAAATTCAGGCACATTTACCAAATATCCGTACTTTCTACACACAAGAGGTTCGTTACGTCATCAGCGGTAGTCGTTATGATCCAGACAAGAGGATTATCAGAACAGAAAGCATAAGAAACCCTTACTTTCTTACAAAGACAGGGCAAGTTAGCGGGGAGGCGGAGCTGCAGAACAAACAAGAGGAGACTCTGAGGAAGTTGTCGGTACTAGACACACAGCTGAAAAGTCTAGACTCCCATGAGCAGCAGCTCAGGGTAGAGCTGGAGAAGCTGAGACGACAGAAAAATAGTTTAACAGATGTTTCCTCAACCAGGAAGAAATTGGACAGTAATATTCTGATTAAAAATACTAAATTGGATGAATTATCTAAGACTACGTTTGATGTACAAGCTGAGGAGAGGAGATGTCAGGAGCAGATTGATGCGATACAGGAGAAGAGAATACAAATTTCTACCAAGCTCTCTAACATGAGTAGACTACAGAAAGATAATATTAAAGAGCAGCTACACTTTAACCTCAAGAAAGTACAACTTGGTATTAAAAAGTCAGATCGTCTCAGAAGCATTAGAAAGTACAAGGAGGAAGTTGAAAAGGCTGAATCTAAGGTAGCAGAGTTTACAGAGGTAGAGAAGGAACTGAAGAATAATGCTAATACTCTACTTGGATATGTAGAAGAGTTGTTAGGCTATAAAATAACTGAAATACCAATATCTATGAAGCAGAGACTGATGACTGGAACGGATGAGGAGGATTCTCTGCAGAAAATACAAACTCAATTGCATGAGTATCAAGCTAAGTTAGAGCTGTGTATTGCTACTGATCCTCACACAATAAGGCAGTATACAGATCGTAATCAGGAAATTAATGGAGTACGTGATGCAATTGAGAGAGAGACCAAAGAGAACGATAACACTCGGGGCAGGATTGAGCAGCTTAAAGTTCGCTGGTTGGAGCCGTTAAAGAAATTGTTAGAAGAAGTGAATAATCGATTTTCTTACTATTTCAACCAGATCTCATGCAGGGGAGAAGTGAAGCTAAGTATTGAAGATTTCTCTGGAGAAGATGAGTTTGACAAGTATGGTGTTACTATCAATGTAAAATTCAGAGATGAGGAGGAATTACAACAGTTGACAGCTTTTCATCAGAGCGGTGGAGAACGTTCTGTCAGCACCATTCTCTACCTGATGGCTCTACAAGAACATGCACAATCTCCCTTCCGAGTAGTGGATGAGATAAATCAAGGCATGGACTCACATTATGAACGCTGTGTGTTTGACTTTATAACAAACTCAGCCAGTAAGCAGAACACATCTCAGTACTTCCTTCTTAGTCCTAAGCTCCTCCCCTCCCTTAAGTTTTCCCCAGACATGGCTCTACACTTCATATGTAACGGACCTGGCATAGGAGAGATTTCATTACACTAATTATATTAGACTGAGCAGTGAGCATATTTTGACATGTTATTCATTTCACACCTTGTAGAGCCAGCAGGTAGAGGAAAAAATTTTAATTTCAGTTTTCTATTAGTGAGTATTTTAATGATCTTATAACACAATTTAATTTACTGAACTCCTGCTAAGGGCTTACTTAGTTTTATGGATTAATAAATAATATACCAGTTTGTATACCTCCCGAATTATATATTTCTTTACACGCTTTTTCGTACAGATTCGATGTGCGGATCCATACGTCCGTCCCCGCGATCCTGCGAAATATTGCAGACCGATTATATACCAATTAATAGGCATGTACGCAGGCACTTTGAGGTGTACCATGGATATGAACTTTTTGGTGATTAATCATATGTTTACACAATCTTCGCTTTAATTCATCTTTACAAATCTTGGTGAGATTTCGTTGCATTAATTAACTAGCACTAATATCGTGTTGTGAGGTAACCAGTCGCTAATTAGAATGTTATAACATCCATCCCATACTTGCAACCTGAGTGATTAAAAAGTGGAACGAAATGGCTGATTTAGCGAGACATCGCGGGACGTAGAGTACCATGCTAGCATTAGATTGGACTTACAAAATTCGTGACTAATAAGGGTTTCGGAATGTATCAGCGGGACATTAGCCTCTACACATGTCCGAACTTCCCGCCAATATCGTAACAGTTATCGAATATACCATTCAAAGAGAAGAACAAAACTCCTTCAGTTTGCATGCATGCCTCTGGTAACTATGGAGTGGGACTTCTCTCCTGAGAGAACAAACACATGAATGTACAGATTGTCTTGCCAGCTAAACACAAATATTCAATGTTCGAGATCTAACATCTCTACATGATATACCCTAAGATTAAATGCACATCTTGTTTCTCTTATGAATGAGAATAGAATATCTATTGATTTGGAAGGGCTGTGTCTAGCTTGCATTGACTGATCTACGAGAAGTTTACATCAACACATATAGTCATGGTTAGGTATCTTAGCAAGTGTTTGAAATTTGTTTAGTTGCAGGATTTGGAGTAAGTTGTGGAATTAATCTGGTACATAGAGACGTTGATTTGGAGAGAAAGATATAGAGAGTGGTTAGGATGATTGAATTCTTCACTATCATATCCATTCTTGCCAAATAGCTTTATCCTTGTTAAGTCTGGTAGCATGAATAGAAAGCTAGATGATTTCCTGTTTCCATGACATAAAGGCTATCCTGATAGGTTAGCATACTTCATAACTGCTTCAGGTCTTGAGCTCAGAATCGGTTGAGCTGGTCTCTTCCTGTCAGAGAGAATATTTCATTATAATGTTATTCATCTCTGCCACATAAATGTGTCCGATTCTGATACCTTTTGAGAGTTACGAATTTATCAGTAGTCCCCTCCAAAAATTATAGAATACATTGATCATACCAAGGATAGTGGGAAGCTGGATAGATGCTGCTATACCCATGACCATATCCTTATGAGTCTAAATCTTTCATATTAAATTATTAACAAAAAATAACTTATTTATAGCTCAACTATACTATAGTACAGTTTTTGTGTATTAGCTTCTCTATGTTCGAGGAAAGGTCATTTATTAGGCCTAATGAAAGCCACCTTTTTGGGATGAGGGTATGGGGTTTTTGTATTACAAAAACTACTATAGTATAGTTGGGCTATATATAAGGAATCTGTTCAATTAATTATTGCATTTAATGGTTTGTGTTATTATACTTATATTACATAGCCATTTTCCAATATGTTTCGCGGATATGCACCACCTGCCTTAATGCATACTCCTACCACTCATCCCGCGTTCCAAGAGGTGAGGGATTTTATAAATGCAGACGTAACTAGAATAGTCTCTGCACTTCAAGAAAAGAAAACACTGATGTTTCAAGAACTAGACTCTGGAGAAAGAATTCTTACGAACACAACAACAACAACAAACTGAATTGGCTAAACTTGGAAATCTGAAATCACATGCTGAAGGGTTGACGCTGGGGTACCTAGCTGATGTCCAAGATAGACTGGCACAGGATATACAGATCGGGATTTCTAAACTAAATTTGGACATTGAGAAGTCCAAAATCCCCCTTATATTATTCAAGCTGAATGGGTGTTTAAGGTAGAAAATTTGATTTGGCAAATAAGGAATTCTAAAATAAGTTATTACAACCGAGGCCCTAAAGATTTTGGTAAGTTAACACCTTATTCTCCTGAAACTATTCCTTCTGGGACTAATCTCTATACTAATCCCTCTGATCACTCTTATACTTTCAAATCCCCTTGATGACACGATTATTTTGGCTCATTATTTCGTAGAGATGTTTTGGTATTTTGACGTCCCCGATTTATACATTTCAAACTATTGTTATTGTTTATTTGCATTTTGTAAGGATGTACCAATGTAGAGTACAACTTGAACATTACTATGAACCTTTACTACGTTTGAATTGTGTTGTGTTGTGTTGTGTTGTGTTGTGTTGTGTTGTGTTGTGTTGTGTTGTGTTGTTGTTTCTGTTGTTGTTCAGGTTTAATTCTGGGTTCAAGGGGGATGCGACCAATATACAGGGCATATCGCCAATTCATTCACTAAAAGAAATTGCTTGAATTAAACTCATAACCAAGATAAATTGATAAACTTCTCTCAGGTGATAGATATTGCTTTGACATTTATGGAAAAAGATATAAACGATGACAACTATACGAAATTATTTTAGAATTTGTATCTTCAAAGTTAGAACCTTACCATTACGTGTTTAAGCGGATAAAAAATATTGTATCTAGATTATTTTGAGAGTAAGTTGCGTTATTTGTGAGATAAAGTTTTCAACTTCAGTTTTCAGTTCTAGAATTGGGGATTGTTTTTATAGATTTAATGCAACATTACTACGATGACATTTTCATGACCTCCGCCACTCGCTGGGGATACCTACAATTGACCTATTTCAATGATAGAACTCCACCATCTGTATTTTTCCTTTGGGTATCGCTCAACAATTCTATCTTTGCGTTATACAAATGTCATAAACTCCTGAATAAAATCCAAAATATTGAACCAGATGGTTCTAAACTTTTTCAGTAATATCACATGATATTTTTGTGATAGAATTGGTGAAACACCCTGCATAGTGTATAGAGGGCAATAATATTTAAGAGTGGGATAGCTAGGAATTTGAGGTTAGTTTAAATTTGAAACCCTGGGTGCAACTAAACTCAATCTAATTTCCATGTTCAGGACAACTAATTTGATACACTAATCAACTCTCTGAATAAAAAATTTCATATACCAACAATATATTTATCTACTATTTCCAATAAAGTGCATTTTGTCTACTTGCTTTACTCTCATAATCGCCTTGTTTATGCGATTTCTACACCGACGTTATTTCGATGTGTTTGGGTTCTTATTGCGTCCAAAACCCAGGGATTTCACCTTTCCTGCTTTCCATCTCGATATTACTGAACACCAAAATACAGAGATTAATAAATAGATACAAAAACAAAATAATGCTTTTCTTCCCCAACTAAGTGTATATATATTACTCTTAAACAAACACTATGATAACACACATAAAAAGGTGGAAATCAATACTAAGAACACATCTTTGAGGCACACAAACAAGAGGCCCCAACTTTAATGTCAGCATATACGCTTGCTTTCTGGTACTTCTCAAAGATAGACTTAGCCTCCTCCAACTTGTTTTGTGCTTTCAATGTTTGATGAAGACCCAATAATGACCACATGTTATCTTTGTAGTTAATCAAGTCTTCTCGATACACAGCTTCAGCTTCTTGAAAGTCTCCATGTTCTAACAATAGTGCACCTAGCACGTGTCTGGTAGGCATCATCCAAGACCAGGGCTCGTCATAGATTAAACTAGCATCACGCTTGACTGCAAGACGGAGATGGTCAAATGCTTGATGGTAATTCCCTTTCCGATATTCAATTTCACCATTTAAGACGGATTCTGCAACATCCAGAATACCTTTCCCCAGCTGTTCAGGATCATACATTATGTTATTGAGGAGAAATCTCTCAGCTAGCGATTTATCTTTCAGAGATTCATAGAATAAATCACGTTCTACCTCAGCTTCTGCTACTTTACCTAATGCAGCGTATGCTACAGCTCTAGCATATCTTGACATGGCAATACTGCTAGGATATAAATCTTTGTCCTGTTCAATTGGTCTTTTCACAATGTCTTCCCATTTGCCAAATCGAACCAAAACTTCCCAAATAATGACTCTCATTGGTTCTAGAAACATTGTTCCTATTGGAACCTCTCCTATCTTACAAGTAATAGCTTCCTTTGTCAGATATTCTAGAATACCTTCAGTTAATTGTAAAGATTTTCCAAATTGTCCGATGAACATGGCGGCCCAAATAGCGGAATGTATGGTATGCATACGACCTACTTTATAAAAGTTATTCTCCACTTTGCTAGTTAACATGTATCTCTTATCAGCTTCAATTGCTAGTTGATTCACTTCCATAGCTTGTTGGTAGTGCCCTATCCACATGTCGATATGGGAAGCCATGTGAATCAAGTGTCCATAATCCTTCACTGTATCACGAAAAACATTTGCACATGGTAATGCTTTCTCAGGTGTAGCAGAGAGTTCCATTGCGTGAATGTAGAAATGACACAAACCTGGATGCTGCGGTGATTGCTTAAGGGCATTTTCAAGTACCTTAACTAGCTCTCCTGTCTCTGGGATTCCTTCCTTGTACTCAGGATATCGAGTCCATAACTTCCAAGGAGCTAAATTCATTAACGACTCAGCAAAGAAGGTAGCAACTTCAACTTTATCTCCGTATTTGCTATACACACTACGCATAGCATTAGCATAATTCCTGTTCAATTGATCAAATGGTACAGAACCTACTGGGGAACAGAATCTATGTACCTGTGCCTCTATTAATCCTATTTCCCAATCAGTCACAGTGACTTTCTTAGACACTGACAAAGCCTTCTGTGCTTCCTCAAATCCGTAAGCATAATCCAAACCATTCAGGTTATTGTAAAACCCCGCATTACTGTAAGCAATAAGATAATGAGCCATAGCACAATCATTGTCATACGTGAGAGCTTGTTTACAATCGAGGATAGCTTGTTCATGATTGAAGTTGAATAATTGTAGTAGTGCATCATCTATTAATTGTAAACATGTACTGGAAGAGCTGGTTACCTGGTTGTACATACCTCTAGTGAGATCTTTTGCCATTTTGTTTGTAAGATTTTCTACTAAAACAACACAACTACTGAATATCATAATAATTAGACACATAGCCTACTAAAATACGGCTATACCTGATGCCGAATCATAAAAAAATAAGAGTCCAGTTTTGTAATTCTCGTAAAAGAACAATTAGGCCTCCAATGTTTGCAAATTGAACCTTTTTAGGGTAAAAGTATTCAAGGAATAAATAAAGACTACTTATAAACCAGGGGTAGAAGAAAACACAAACAATTATTAGCTTGCTGCGGACCTGTTTTATTGTTTCACTAATCTAGTGTGTGTTGTTACTCTTTGTAGCGTATTGAATGTTAAAATTATTTCTTCTCGCAATTCTTGCATTAATAATCGCACCTCTTAAAGCAATCTACAGATGGACTACCTACTGTAGAAAACCTCCTCTACACGACAAACACTTCAGTAAGGAGATAGTACTCGTAACAGGAGGAGCTCAGGGCATAGGACGTTTGATAGCAGATAACTTTGCTCTTACAACAGCTACTGTAATTATTTGGGACATTAATGAGCAACAGTTAGATAAAACTGTAGCTGAGATGAGAGGTAATGGACACACGGCATATGGATATCATGTAGACGTGTCAGATCTGGATCAGCTATTGACTAGCTATGAGCGTGTTGTAGAAGAGGTAGGACAGGTTACTGTACTAGTTAACAATGCTGGTATAGTCAGTGGTAAGAGTATATTTGATATTTCTCTTGAGCAGTTTGAATTGGTAATCAGAGTCAATCTGCATGCAATGGTTAGTTTATATACTAGAGATCATTAGATTTCTACAGTAGAACTCAGTTTATGATGTACATTGAGTTACTCAGCCTTGCACAGCTGTATCAACTCATTTTGGCATAGTTTTCGTTGTGATCGAATGAATGAGTTGACAACGCGAATCGGGCCTGGAAGTATGAAAAGTGGCTACACAACATTATCTGTTCCAAGAATTGAGAATCATCTAGGGAAGTGATGTTACAATGTATTTTACATTCGCGGTAACTGCAATGCATCAGTTATAATGTTTTAAACTCATTATTTTGAGTTTAACTCTTGGTTATAAAATGAGTTGGTAAAATCAACTCATTATTTTGAATGTGTTGAATGATTTGGTAGACAAAAATGAGGGGTTTTTGCCAACTCAAAATGATTGATACAGCCCTGCCGGCCCGGGGGCCCGCTCGCCCACAAATACATTTGATTAGTACGTACTCATCTGCAAAATGGTTTTAACGTTTTCTATTCTTGTACTACAGTCAACATCGAGTAACTGAACATCAATTATCTCGAACGAATACTCACTTCCCTTTATTGTACTATTAGTACTTATCAGGGGGTACATCTTATCCGAGTTCTACTGAATAATAATCACCACTCGACAGTTTAACACGTTATCCTTTAGATCCATTTAACAAAAGCTGTCATACCGCACATGCTCAAACTGAACCATGGATACATCATCAATATAGCTTCTGTTGTCTCCTATTTCGGCTATGCTAAGCTAAGTGATTACTGTGCCTCTAAGGCTGGCGCACGAGCATTCTCAGAAGCTCTACAATCAGAACTATACTGTATGGATAAGACAGGAATATCTGTCACTTGTGTCTGTCCTTATAAGATAGATACTGGCATGTTTACAGGTGTACGGCTGAAACATAATTGGTTATTCCCTGCCTTGCAGCCTAAATACGTAGCTGACCGTGTATATTTTGGTGCTAGAAACCGTGAATTTCGTTTGTTACTTCCTTGGACAATGCATCTATTGGTTGCATTAATATATATCCTCCCTCGCCATTCTAGAAAACTTTTCTTTGATTTTTTCGCTATTAATGAATCAATGGATCAATTTGTTGGTCACGGCAAAAAAGAATAGATACAGCAACAAAGGTTTATTTTATTTTAATTCTATTTTGTTCCATTTTACAGTACCCTATTTGGATTACAACCAATCCCTGAAATTATATATGCTAATACGAGTTTAACAGATGCTTACATATATTATATTCTCTAGCCTCTAGCTATGCTATTTATAGTTGTGGCTATTTGTATATAATTAATACGTAGTATGTATTTCGAACTAGTGCTGAGCGATCACAAGTTCATTTCGTGTTCGTATCCGTGTTTCACTTTCTGTCCTTCGGGTTGTGTTGATGTGAATTTGGACATTACGCTAAGCTCTATTTGGAACTACAATAGCCAATCAAGGCTCTCAACCAAATCGTGAGCTGTACTTAGTGTACTATTTAGTATTAGTTTGATATGAAAATACCAAGGATTCTTATCCAATGTAGACCCGAAATCTCACAACGAGTTCCTGAGAGTTGACACTTGACATGTCTGAATTATACCACACAATCATAGACTCCTTTAGAGAAGGACTGGAATGTCGCGATCTCTGGGTTTTTAACTTGAGTCTGAGAGGCTCCAATTAAAAATTGAAAAAGTATTAGAACCTATATTAGCCTCGGTTGGGGGCCAGACACAACCAGGAAGCTTAAAATAAGAGTATTGGCCACATTTCGCTTTGACCTTAGGCAGATATGAAGTTCCTGTTTTCAGCCACATTTCCTTATGTTTTCCTTATGTTTTGGGATATTTGCATGTTTTGTGCAGTGGCTGCGTGGTAATGTTTTATTTTTCTTGTTGCAGATATGTCTGTATGTTTATTGATATTGATTATGCATGATAATGTGTCATACGTCAAGACTTTTTGAACATACTTTACTTGGATTGATGCTCTGATATTTTGATTGAACCTTTCCAGCTGGTGGCCTAATAGGATCTTTGTTTTGTTTTCAGCTTTTGTGACAATATGCCACGTCGTTGCAGCTGTTTTGGTTGTAGAGGAAACTATGATGGGATGCCTTACCTAAAGGTCATATCCTTCCCAAAAGATCCTGAGGAGAGGAAGAGATGGATATTGGCAATGCCGAATGAAAAATAAAGCTTGAGGCGCTTGAAGGAGATATATATTTGTGAGAGACATTTCAATTGTGTATGGGTGTCAGTAAAGGGTGGAAAGCCACCTAAAGAACATCCATCAATATTTCCTGGAGTACCGAAATCAGTTTTTAAGCAGGTCACCTCAGCTCCACGCCCAACATCATCTACATCCGAATCAAGAGCTAAGAAGGTACAGGCAGCTAATGAGGCTGCAGACAAGATCCAAGATTTCGACCACTTCTCCGCCAAAATAAGCTCCTATTTTCCTGGCTTTGACGTCATAAAGGCCAGAAAAACCTGTACCTATCAAGAACTGACGCTACTGGACAAACTGTCAAGCAGTTCTTTCATTTACAACAAGTCAGTTTCGCCATTTGGATTCCTATTCTTGAATAGAGTTGACAAAGATGGTATTGAGGTATCCAAGCGACCATTTCCTTTGCAGAAGAACAGCTTACTCTCGAAATGGTCCCAGATTGGATACATAACTGACCAGGTAAACGCCTATGAGTACACAAGCCAAGAAATTCTTGAGCACGCAATAAGCCAGCTCTGCAAGATCACTGAGGCGCACGAGCTTGCTCGTTTCACCTTCCTTCTGTCGCAGCTGTGCCTTATATTCAAACCTCCTGATGGACGCCGATTTGACACTGATAATATGATTTTCGCAGTACAGCTTCACAACATACCACCCAATGCATACAAAATGGTTCGCCGACCGGCTTAATCATTCTGCCATCAACAGAAAAGGTAAAACAGATGCTTGCTAGGAGTCTGCAGGACTCCAACCTCAAAACCTTGTTCGACTAGCTTAAGCCACAGCAGCGTTTGGCAAATTTAATGTTTGACGAGGTAAAGCTAGTCGAGACAATGCGATTTTCTGGATGGCATGTTCTAAGATACTCTCAAAATACTGCAGCGGGTGGTGACCATGAAATGCTTGCTTCACATACTATGGTCGTTGAAGTTGCTGCCATTTTGGTGGTTCACGCTATATTCTACGCGTTTTTCCCTGCAAAAAACTAACTTCGGATCAGCTGAAAGAACTCCTTATCCAAGCTGGTTCAGCTATAGTTGGTGCTGGCGGTACTGTGATCTCTTTAATATGTGACAATTGCAATACCAACCGTAGTGTTTATTCAAAACTTGGAGGACCTGGAAGTTGTCAAGTGCTATCGATTCAAGAACAATCTATGTTCTTAGTGTACGACTACTTGCGCATCTTCAAAAATATATGCAACAACTGGATTACTATTGATAGCAAGCACTCTCACTTGTCGTAGATGGCAATGAGTACAAAGCTTACTAGTGATATTCAGAAGCTTTATGAGATCGACCGAGCTACTCCTATTCGCTTAACCAAGCTGACACACACTGCTGTTTTCCCCAAGCCCCTTCAACGGCAGAGCGTACCATTGACATGTCAAGTGTTCAATGACAAGACTGTCGCTGCCTTGAAGACGTTCAAGGGTTCACTGGGCATCAGCAAAGGCACCATCATTCTCACCCAGACAATGAGTGAGTGGTTCAAGATAATGAATGTGAAAGACCGTTTCTCAGCTATCCGTCTTCGCGACGAATCCAGACAACCTTGGACAGCAGACTGTACAAGTTTCACTAGGCTGGAGGAGGCCTGCCAAATTATATCTACCTGTGCATGGCAAGGAGGTGGTGGTCGTAAGCTGAAGCTAACTAAGCAAACTGCTGAAGCCTTCACTGTGTCCATACGTAATAATGTGGATGCTGCCAAATTGCTTCTGGTGGACAAAGACTTTGACTACGTTCTTCCTGCTATATTCGCGGACGAAGCCTTTGAAAAGTTTTTCGGCCAAGCCAGGCAAAGAAGAAGTGGAAACTTTTACATTGACGATATTCTTCTGCATAAAGTTGTTTATTTGGCCGGATACCTTGTTTATAACTATGGTGATACCTCTAGTATGGAGGAGATCATTGGTGATGAAGATGGTAACGAGGTGTCTTCTGAGTTCCTAGATAATTTGAATAGAAGTGGATTGTGTGTGCCGACTATGTCAACCGTCTTTTTTGTACCCAATGCCTATAATTTGCATGACCAGACTAAATTGCGTTGCTGCTTTCATTTTGTTGAGCTATTATCTTTTGTAGATGCACCTTTAGCAGGTAATAAGGCTGCATGTACTACTTTAGCTAATATTCTATTGAAAGCTCATGTGCTCAATGTAAGTGACAAAGAAAAGTCTGGGATGCCTCAGGAGGCAAGACAAGCTCTCTAACTAACGATAGGCATAGACAATGTTGTAATAGACATAGTGTTGTGACATGCAAATAATGTAATTACATACAGTAGAACTCGGATGAGATGTACCCCCTCGGGAAGTCTAAAATTACGTACCATCCGAGTGTACGTACTAACCAAGTTGTATTTACATAGAATCCTATGCAATGAATTTTGGTTCATAAAATTTAGTACGTACTAAGCCGAAGTACGTCTTATCCAGGGTGCGTGCTAACCGAATTCTACTGTATATGACAATAATATCAAATTTGTGCTGCTATACACTACTGCGTCTCATTACAATCAGCCATCTCTCACCTTTATTAGTTAGACAGAAAAAACGGGCAAAAATTACCAAAATTCACCCATTTGACCTTTAAGATGACTCCAGGTGGTGTTGAAAATGGCATCATTGAACTCGCCGTCCTCAAAATCCCCTATGTGGACCCGAGATCGTGTCTCTAGCCCTTCTAGAAGTCATTTTAGCCCAGGACTCAAGTTAAAAACCCCGAGCATTGGAGGATTCAGTCCTTCTTTAAAGGAGTCTATGCACACAATATATAATATGAACTGTAACAGGGGCGGCACTAGCCAATCGCTACTGGTGGGACACAATTACGTCACAGGTACAGGTGAGGCACATGTTATTTAACTGGGGCAGACTATCATTAATGATGTGGGGCACAGGTCCCATCCTCGCGCCATCTCTGACTTGTAATAATCTCACTACTCTCATATGCCACTTTAACATACATCGGCTAAGTATACAATATTAGTTGTAACTAAATGCTATGTCATTCACTATTAGTACAGTGGAACCCCGCTTAACGGCCACCCCAGAATAGCGGCCACCTCGATATACCGGCCACTGTTTAAAGTCCCGTTTAATATACTATAGACATTAACATTAATTTATTTCAGAATTACGGCCATACTTTTAGAACGAAACCCTATTTTAACCTCAGAATTACGGCCAATCTTAACAATAGGAATCACTATTGGATGTTTGAAAACGAAAACAATTTCTGGACAATTAAATAACAATACATTGGAGTGTATACATATAAATGCAAAGCAGATTAATGAGACAGTAATTCATACGTTATTACTGGCATCGAGCAAACGCAATGAGCTGGATCTCAAACGAAAAGTGGAGTTAATTCATAATTCTTCTGGACAATCGCATCGGCAATTGGCAGTAAGATTTAATATAGGAAAAACCCAAGTATCTTCCATACTCAAACGAAAAACAGAGTATTGGCCGCTTATGAGGAAAATCAAAGACAATCAAAATTAGATGCATATTTTAACTAATAATTATGTATTAACATGTTATAATATGGTAAATATTAATAGAATATGGTTTAGTATGGTAAATATTGATAGAATATGGTTTCTTTCAAAAAGTTTCACAATTACGGCCATTTTTCTCGGTCCCCTGGGTGACCGTATTTCCGGGGTTCCACTGTATATGTTTTAATAGCTATTATAATAACAAGGAAGAGTCGTCTAAACTAGGACTTACTTGCTATCAGTTGTACTCTACTCTACAGAGCATTTTCAATCAATCATAAGATCTATCTATCTAATAATGTCTCAAGAGTGCAGCATTAATCACAATGATTTTATTCTCTACACCAGCGTCTTGCTTGTCCTAGTGCTGATATTTCCTATGCTAGATCTAATAATAATCAGACTGACATGGTTCTACAAAGATGATCTATTCATCCCGCGGGATATTGAGCACAAAACAGCTAAACTATCCAATTATAATAAAGAGAGTAGATTCTTCCCTAAATCAATCTCCTCTATCTCTACAAGAAGTCACCCAGTGCACCCCTTAACCGGGGCAGAACCTACACTCGTATTCTCTAACAATGAGTCACAAGACATAGATGAATCAGACACACAGAGGAAACTGGAGGATACTATCATATACGGGAAGTCTAGTGTCAAGCAGGGTTCTAATAAGGCCACTACAATCGAGACTACGCTGATTAGCCGCTCTGTTGAAGATTACAGTTTGGACTCCAAATATAGAGAAACTCAACAGAAACATACTGTAGTGCATATTGAATCTCTCCCAGGGATTGAAACCCCTCTTGAGTTATCAGCAAGAACGCGAAAATTACTGGATTCTCAGAATGCTGATGTTCGAAGAGAAACAGTTAAGAATCTGCAGTCAGACTTACCCGAGGTAACCCGTGTCACTCCTATCATGAAACTATCAGTGCTCCCACCATTACCAAATACAGGTTATAAGAGTAGTGAGTTTATTGAGAGTTTAGCTGATGCTAGTGTGCTATATCAAGATAAATATGATGTAACTTATGTCAGCTCACGTACTAATCTTATTGATACATCGAGTCATGGTTCTTCCCTGAAACATGGAGAGAGGAAGCTACTTAATCGTCCAGATAATAATAGACGGAAACTTGCTAAGTTAGATACTCATAATCCTTAATACAAACTGCTAATAAATGTATTATGCCATATCTATTATACTTATATGTATCTATTTCCATATATTTACGATTGTCAGTCTATTTCAGTTAATTTGAAGTTCCTTATACGTAATACACTACCAAAGGGGCTTTTTGTATCATAATCACATACTAAATATAAATAATTTTGTATTTGGTTATAATTGAGTGTTTCATGCAATCGTCTATTTGTCATAATAGATGGCTCAAAATCACTTTGCCCAGATGTTCTACGTAATTCTTACAGAATGCAATTATTCACTTTTTGAATATAGAATTACAGAAATATATTTCTCCACTTTTGTGTATAGAAATGAATCTCTCTATTTAAGTGTACTATAGTAGAACTTAGTAGTATATACTCAGCTTAAGACGTACACTCGTTTTTTTCGTACTTTTCTTCAAAACTGTTTTTCTTTTCCCGTACAATTTGCACAATAAGAATATACGGATAAGGAGTATTTCGGTTAGTACTTAGTACGTACTATTTTTTCTTTTCCGAAACTACTATATTACGATAACTACAGAAATATATTTTCTTATTTTTGAATTGTGATATTATACTAATTACTGTGTTACTATATAACTTTAGTTCATGATGAGCAATGTGTCAAGAATTGTTAACACTTCTCTTCATAAAGACAGAGCATTTCATTTACTGAAGCTTGAAGTAGTTGTAGTTCAACTGATTAGTGAGCCTAACAGATTGCCTGTACGGACTCTAAAACCTCTCTTCAGAACTTCACCAGTAGTTTCAGTTTTCACAGGCAATGAACTCGTCAGTAATCTCATGGCAAAACTTCAAACTGAGAAGAGAGAAGCTTTGCACATAGCTGGTCAACTCTATAAGTATGCGTATCTGTATCCTGTTGATCAGAGTGTGACGTCAGTAAAAGATGACTCTACTCTCTATAGAATGCAATCAGAAGACAGATGGCCATCTCAATGCATAAGCCCTACTAATTTGGATTATTCAACTTATTTAGAAAAGAAGTTGATTCTCAAACAAAAGCTAACAGAGTATGAACAGGATGCTTATGATAGATTCAGCGTTACCTATGCTAGGAACTGGCATAACCTCACCATTAAGGCTCAAGAAGAGGCTAACATAGAAGAGAATTATCAAAAAGATGAGCGTGTTGTGAACCAGGGGGAGGAGCGGACGTTTTGGCACTTGCATCGCCCACCACCTGGAGAACCCCTGGTGATGGAATCTAGCATTCAGAAGCGGAATCTGAACAGGTCTGAGCTCACTGATATTGAGATAATACAAGATTTAGAAATTCGTTTGGATGTGTACAGAAGAGCTCAGAAGCGTAACAGAGTTAGAAGTTCTCACTCAGCTGACCTTATAATATCACACATGGAAAATTCCTCTAATCAAGATCCTTTTCTAAAAAAGAATGTCTTCAATCCTTGGAGCAATGAGCATAAGCTAGTATCTGGGAATTATATTAATAAATTCCAATTATGGAACTCATCTTTTGACGCTTTAATTAGAGATAAATCTGGTCGCGACCTCTTTAGAGCATTTCTGAAAACAGAGGTTTCAACCGAAAACCTTTCTTTCTGTGAAGAAGTTACTGAATATAAAATGCTTCCTACCTCACATCTGAAAGATGTAGCACTCCGAATATTCAAGCAGTACATTGGTCCTACAGCTCGTAACGAAATTAATATCGATGGAAAAACACTTCGAATAATAAAAGATAGAATGGTAAAACCTGATAGATATACATTTGACCCTGCACAGAATTACATATACGATCTGATGCGTAAGGATTCTTACTGTCGTTTTCTCAAATCTCATGTTTATACAAACGCTTTAAAGAAATATTCTATTGATAGGAAAGCAGGACGGATGTCTCGAATTCTAACACACCCGCTTAATGCACATTCTCTACACAATAATAGAGGCTCTATGCTTGAATGTACTTCATCTGATCTCAATCTTGTCAGGAGCAATTCCATGGATACTTTAACAGAAGTTGATAGTATCGTGTCTCCATGCCACACTAGCATTGCCAGCTCTCATACATCATTTGATGACGAACACACGCATCGGAAAAAGGCTTCACTATACAGAAACTCCAGTGGGTTAAATTTCGCCTCAGTAGATTATGAAGATATCTTAGATCCAGGGGAAGTAGATCAGAATCGTCACCCTATGAATAAATCTAAATCTTTGACTCAGCCACGTCTTATCTCTATTCCTGTTAAAAACATGAGTAATTCATTTGATGAGACAGCTTTATCCCAACCTGCAGCACCTGTTCTAAAGAATTTTCCAAAACCAAAATCTTCAAAATCTTTTACTCATGATGAAGCACTCCGCACACAACAACTGCTTACTAAATAATTGCTAATTTTACATATCCGATTGCTTCTTTCAGTGTGCATTTAGCCACTGAATTGAATAATTGGCTATGTTTGTTATACTGTCTAGATCTATATATGTATATTTCTTAATTTAGGCCAGCTGATGTATGTTATTTTTTGGTATTTTAAATTATTGTTCAATAAGTTTATTTCGAGATTCTCTGATAGAAAGAATTTATTCCAATTGGAAGGTGGATATTTCTTGGAAATCCCTTCAAGATTTTCACTTAAATTCCTTTCAGTTAATTCAAGCTGATCTATCCAAATTGCAAATTGGTTGTAAATGCAAAAGTTTGGTTCACATTTAAATACATACAGTCTGTTAGAGTGGATTTGATAATTTCAAGGTACCGTAAATTGTATGTAGTCACAAAAACATATTACCAATCGTATAGTCAGATCCATAGCTATGTCGATACACACAGAGACATAGAATGAATGAGGCACAGAGAGAGGAGCTAAGTGCTCTAGAAGCTGTTTATCCTGATGAACTGAGTATCATAAACAAACTGCATAATACATACTCCATGCATTTAGAGGAGTCAGGACACTCCCTTACTCTATATTTTGAGTTCCACTCTGATTACCCAGCTGTCTTACCTCCCCGCTTCCAATTGGAATCATTCGGACTCGACGAAATAGCAAAAGCAGAACTCCGTAACGAGCTCCTCTCTCAATTTGAAACAGAGTCAGGAGTGCTGTTTAATTGGGTAGAACATATCATAGAATTCTTATCTCATCTCCCTCCTGTACTAGTACATAGCGAAATATCTCATGATACACCTGCATACAGCTTACCTAATAAACCTCAACAACCTGTTAATATTCCTGAGATACATCCTCCACCCATCCTCCAGGAGTCTGATAACTGTTACGAACTCAAGATATTTCATGGAGAACCTCTAACTGATAGAAAAAGTGTATTCCAATCGCACGCCTGTAGAGTTTCTTCTGTAACTGAGGTTGATCACATGTTAACAGCTCTGAAATCTAATAAGAAAATCGCACAAGCTACTCATAACATTCTAGCTTATCGCTTCATAGATAAAGAGAGAGGAGTATTGATGCAAGATTGTGATGATGATAAAGAGCATGGAGCTGGAGGCAGGTTGTCACACCTGTTACAATTCTCAGGAGCAGAAGGTGTAGCTGTTGTAGTAACTAGATGGTATGGAGGTATACAGCTGGGACCTGATAGATTCAAACACATTAATAACGTGGCAAGAACATTGTTGGTTGAGTGTGGTTTTATCCAAGGAACAGCTGATAAAGGAGGTAAGAAGAAAAAGAAATAATCCTAATGTTGTTTAATTTTAATTATATATCATGTATAGTGTTTTTTATTATCTATATATGTATAATTTAACACCTATTTTAGCTTAGTGTTAGAATTTATATGTATATATGACACTCATACATACACACTTTTAGATTCGTAACTTACCCCAGTTCGGCAATTTTTTTCCTGACAGGTAATTATTCTAGGCTAGACAATCCACATGGATTGAAAATCAAGTTAGGTTATTTTCGGTCCTATTTTGAGGTATTTAAAAGCAGGGGTGTTATACAGGCGCATAAATTTGGGTACATATATCTCTAGGGCTAGGCGTATGAAAAGTTCTCTCTAGGGGTAGAAACTCCTACATCATAATGCTAAATGTATAGTCTAGGCGTATGAAATGAATTCGAATCAATTTTTAGGGATATGATCCTGAGAACCTGGATGAAACCCTGTTTCAAAGTACTCAGCGCGTACTCTGCGCATGCGCTGAATTTAATGACACTATTTTAGTATAGTATAATAAATACACATTTGTAACTAATTATTAGTTAATTCAGCCATTTTCTGGATTATTATATAATTATTAGTTATCAGTTAGTGTTTACATTTTATGTTCTAATAGCACCAGAGATTTTGATATTTGGAATGATGCAAATAACATCTCAATGCATAGTGGTATAATTCGAGACATCCCTTTTCAAACAGTAACTTGAAAGAATTCAGAGACATTAGTAGATTAGTTTAGGGTTGAATCCCAACGTTTCATGCCAACATAACTTGCACAGTCATCATATTTTGGTTGTTGATGAGATATAACAAGATTGGGTCCTAGATCCTTCAAATAGTACACAAGTGTAATCATCAATGGCAGAATATCTATTTTAGATGTATTATGAAAGTGCATATTTGACGATATCGTCCATGGTCCATAGCAAATTTCCAACATACCATACTCGTTCATGGCCTATAATTTGTTATATTTTTATTTCAAATATTTTCATACTTATATTCATACTTATATTCATACTTATATTTGTCTTTGGGGTAACTTAAGATCTCTACATATGCGTTATCCTATATCTCACAGTATAGTTATATATTATTGATAAACTAACTGCATAATGGCTACAGCTGACGCTGACTGTGGCTGTGACATGGAGTCTCCCTCACGAATAGAAGAGGCCATAGAGATAGCGTCTAGTGTTAGAGAGGCAGGGCTGTCTATTGCTGACAGGTGTTCTGGTCTGTTCAGCTCGCTGGGATTTGGGAAGCAAATGAATTGTTTCGTAGCTTCTGAACTTATAGACTTGTTGATAAGTAAGGGCTTTGCTGAAAACCGTGATGGAGCAGTGTCAGTAGGTCAGTTATTGGTCGATACTGATCTGATACACCACGTGTCTGATAAACTACAGTTCATGGACGGAGACCACTTTTATAGGTTTAGAAAGGATGAAGGGGAGGATAAGGGACCCAGTGCAGCATCTATCCGTCAAGTTAAGAAATCTCATTGTGGTTACGTTTATAAGAAGGGATATATATTCTGGTCAAGGTAAGTAACTGTTATTTCATTTTACTCAGGTATAATTGTGGTAATTGTATAGATATTATTTCGCATTATCCTGTCCTGCTTCGAGACAGCTGCTGGTGTATAGACAGGAATTAGACTCTAATCCTCTGCTAAACTACTCATTCTCTGAGGCTGTCCTAACGCCAAATTTAAAGAAGAAATCGCCAGAAATTAGAATAGATCTCACACTACTAACTAAAGATTCAGTTACACTGTTCCTAGCATTGAGGAGTGAAGATGAACTATTTGGTTGGGTTACAGCTTTTGGTAACTCTGGAGCTAAGGTTTGTTATACTATTTGTTTATTTCTGTGTGCGTATTATTATATTTATTGCCTACCTATTACATCATACTATATACTTAGGTATTGGACACTGTTAACAGAGCTATTGTGCCAAACAAAGCTTCTAGTGTGTTTGAGTTCACTGCGATAGATATTCACGGAAATGAATATTCATTTGAACAAGATAGAGGTAAAGTAATGCTGTTTGTGAATGTAGCGAGTGAATGAGGACTAACTCAGAAGAACTACCGTCAGTTGGTAGATCTTCATACTCAGTACTCAGAACAAGGACTTATGATTGTAGCCTTCCCTTGTAATCAGTTTGGAGGACAAGAACCTAAGACTAATGAAGAGATTTTTCAGTTTTCACAAACATTCGGAGTAAAATTCCTGATGATGTCAAAAGTGGATGTCAATCTTAGCAAGACGATACCTCTGTACGAATATTTGAAATCTAAGAAAGGTGGTACCCTTGGTTCCTTCATCAAGTGGAACTTTACTAAGTTTCTATGTGATAGACAGGGACAGCCTGTCATACGTTACGCCCCTAATGTAGACCCTATTTCAATAGCACCTGACATTGAGAAGTACCTTTTAATGCAATAAATATGAATTATAACCAGGATACGAGGAAGGAGATTGGTATGAAGATTTCATTCTTAACCTAATTGGGGAATGTTATCCGATCTTAACTCTCTATTTCTCATTTTATAATTTTATTTTTTATTATTTATCCTCAAAGCTTTTAATTTTCTTTGATTTTTTATTCGTAAGTAGTTGTTGAAATTAGGATTTTGTCATGTTAATAATGTCATCAGTGGGATTGAGTGGGTCATGAGTTCTTAAGAGGTCTAGATGTCTGATTTTATATACACGAGCCGCTTCGCTTGCTCGTGCTGCGCAGCTTGAGAACACTGTTCGCATTTAACTCGGCACTTCCTACCTCGAATTTTTCATAAGAACAACGATTACCCATGTATATCCGTTAAGAGTTTAACTCTACATATATTTTGAGACTTCAACTATTTGTTTACTTTCTATACATAATATCAACAAATCTATATTTACATATGATAAATTCAAAAGTGTGAAATCGGATTTAGCATATTCAATATATTTAGTCAATTTTATAAAATTCTGTTTACTCCCTTGATAAACATTATAAATATATACGTAGTTATGCGACATCTCAGGATCCACAAATATTACTGGACACACAGAAATCATTGAGAGTTAATAATATAAAAATATACTTATTAGATCTCAAATTACATCTTTACGTGTTGCTCATAGGGCATGCAGTCAGTTTGGGTTTAAGTATCTAATTTAAATGTATTGAATCCAGTGATTTCTATTTTGTACAGGTAAATATAAGGATATAGGCTAGGGGTGACCATTGTCCAGGGTTTTCGCCAAAATTCCTGTGTCCAAGATTCTAGAGATTATTACTTAGAATAGAAGAATATTAAAGTTATTAAACTGGCTATCAATTGTTAAATGAGGTTTCACGCTATTTCTATTACAAAATTAGACATCCATTTATGGTTTTATGACATATAGTGTACTTGTCAAACAATATAGTGTCCAGGAAATTCGTGTGGAAATGCTCCAATGTACAGGATTTAAACCTAAACATGCTAGTTACCCTAATATATGCAGATGCAATATTCGCATGGAACTGTGGCCATGTGTGAGGTTCGTCCCTCCCTCCACGTGATCGTGGGAATCTAACGTTGAATATTAGCACATAAAATAATTGCTCTCAATATATCTCATAATAATACCCAAATCAAACATCTAGTCTTGTAGAGCCCGCTATACATGACGCAACTTTTTTGCATGCAACAAGGTAACACACGCGGTACAACAATGTGCATGAACTCTAACTGAACAAGTTGTATGTGAATGTTTGGACAATTCATAATTGAGTATGAATGATCCTATCCTGATATTCAAAACATGAAACTTGTAGTTATACTATACACATACAGTATAACCTGTGACTATAACAACCACTACTTAGATGAATTAGATTAGCATGATAAGTATCCCTATTTTACGAAAGGCTCCACTTGTTACAATATCAGTTGTAACCGTGCTACTGCTAAGTGTTGCGTTGTGGACATTACAAAGCTATCCAAATGAAAGTGAAGCTTCTAGTGTGTTTGAGTTCACTGCGATAGATATTCACGGAAATGAATATTCATTTGAACAAGATAGAGGTAAAGTAATGCTGTTTGTGAATGTAGCGAGTGAATGAGGACTAACTGAAGAGAACTACCGTCAGTTGGTAGATCTTCATACTCAGTACTCAGAACAAGGACTTAGGATTGTAGCCTTCCCTTGTAATCAGTTTGGAGGACAAGAGCCTAAGACTAATGAAGAGATTTTTCAGTTTTCACAAACATTCGGAGTAAAATTCCTGATGATGTCAAAAGTGGATGTCAATCTTAGCAAGACGATACCTCTGTACGAATATTTGAAATCTAAGAAAGGTGGTACCCTTGGTTCTTTCGTCAAGTGGAACTTTACTAAGTTTCTATGTGATAGACAGGGACAGCCTGTCATACGTTACGCCCCTAATGTAGACCCTATTTCAATAGCACCTGACATTGAGAAGTATCTTTTAATGCAATAAATATGAATTATAACCAGGATACGAGGAAGGAGATTGGTATGAAGATTTCATTCTTAACCTAACTGGGGAATGTTATCCGATCTTAACTCTCTATTTCCTCTTTTCTTAACTTTATTATTTGATTTAAGGTGTTGAGATACTATTTTCATGATAAATTATTTTAGTAAGTAAGCATCTAACCATATACCCTTCACCTGGAAATTTCGTGTTAGGAGAAATGATGTTACAAACGGCCCCTGCTCTGCATTGCTATTCCACTTCAGTAGACGCTTAGTAGTAAACGAATCGAGAATCCTCTGAATCGAATTTCGAATCGTTTTAATCTGACTTTTAGCATATGATACGATTAATATATATAACTCTACAATTTGAAATAGGGTTCCTTCTCTTGGAAGAGCATTAGGAAATTTCTTTTGAATTAGATAGAGTTTTCTTGTGGTTTTTAATTTTTCCTGAAAAATTAACTTTCGACAGTATCGCTTGATTGGAGCAACACTGATCCTGTTATATCAAAAAGTTACTCGGCTTTATTTGGTGGATTTATCTTGCTAGCATGTTTTCTATTTCAATAGTAATAGCTCTAATACTATTGAGTTTTGTATTGTCAGTATTTCTCCTGAAAAAGCATATTTTATGTAAAAAGGGTTCTATTAACATCAGACTATTCTATGATGACAACCTATTCAATCAAGAAATGATCTCTCTCATTCCTCAATTCAGTCGCAATTACGATCCTCCTTGTTGGATACGGAATAGAACAACATCCACTTTAATTTTTGGAATACTTGGAAGGTAAACCTTCTGTCTGATATACCTGTACCAAATTTCAGTACCATATCTTGGTACTTCGTGTAATTAGTCCGAATAATTCCGTATGATAGTTAATTGAACACTCATATGACGATACATATTATTAACTCGTTAGGTATTATATTTCCATTTTGCTTTATGGGAGTCAACTGCTCCTCCAATAATCCCGATATGTATACGCATATATTCAGTTTCTTAACAGGTTTGGAAGCAGACAGGTTACGCCTGTAGGAATTAGACAGAGAGTGAAATTACCAGATGGAACAGCCGCAATATTTGACTTATACTTAGATCCGATAAGAGAAGATCCTCTCCTCCAGAATATTATCCTTATCGTCATACCTGGTTTATCTAACCATAGTGCGAGTGATTATGTAAGAGCTTATATCGAGTATGCGTCATCTCATGGTTTCAGAGTAGCTTGTCTTGATCACCTCGGTAAGTAAGTCAGGTTTAATACTTTTTAGCCGTCGTACAGGCCATTAATATTATCCTTCTTTCTTACGTGCTCGTATACATGTTACGTTTTCAAAAGGAATATTATCATATTAACTATTGCGGGTTCGGTTTGTGTATTATACAGTGGATTATAATTTTGATCCGATATAGTCTTATAAGAGTTATCTCTAGGCTCAGATTGTGGAGAGGCAATCAACCCTGAATCACCTCGTATACACACGTATGGAGGTACAGGAGACCTATCAGCTATGGTAGATTATCTGAGAGATAAATATCCTGGGAATAAGTTTATTGGAGTAGGATTTTCTATTGGAGCAAATATCTTGCTCAAGTATTTAGGAGAACGTCCAGAGAGACAGAGTTACTTTCTAGCAGCTCAATCTTGGTGTCAGGGGTATGACGTCATTACATGTCTCCCATACATTAGCGGGGGAATCAGCGCTACTAAATTATTTTATAATTTAATATCCAAGAAAAAGAAATTAGAATACAATGCATTATTAGATATTATATATTCTGGCAAACCTACAATCTCTCAAAATAATAATGAATATTTGAATTCGGAAGTTTCTAAGTGTGTTCCTGAAGATGAGTTAAAGCCATTAATGTCTGCTAGTAAAGTAAATAATGAAGAAATACAAACAGCTGATTGTATATTACCATCGGTAGAACCACACCCTCCATTACAGCCTTCTGAGTTAGAGAGAGATCTACCCAGCTGGGTACCCACATATGCTTACCAGAAGATAGGGAGAGAGGTTTCTGTCGATAATCCTCCCAGGGATGTTAATGGGTTCCTTATTGAAGGATGGGAGGATGTTCCTCCTTTTGATATTAATGAGGTTGGTTTAAGAGGCATTTAATATATTACTAG
This sequence comes from Oopsacas minuta, assembly GCA_024704765.1. Classification (NCBI taxonomy): domain Eukaryota; kingdom Metazoa; phylum Porifera; class Hexactinellida; order Lyssacinosida; family Leucopsacidae; genus Oopsacas; species Oopsacas minuta. The sequence goes on from JAKMXF010000303.1 coordinate 31,934, forward strand.
CGCGCTTCGCTTGCTAGGTCGCTGCCGACAGCTTAGGGCCTCAGGTTAGCTTAAATAATCAACCGCTACATTTCTTGTTGCTTATGGTCGCAACGTGCGGGATATACTGAGCACTATGTACCTCGGGGTTATTTTTTGTGGAAATTTTGATTTAATATTTTATCCATGGTCGATCCAAATTCCCTTTTCTGGTAATACTTCACACTCGTTAATACTGTAGCTCTGATTTTAGATTAGTAATCTAGGCACTTCGTGTCTCGATTATTATGAAATTCTCAAAATATCAATATTTAGATAATTTGCTTTCGTGAAGTCAGATGACGTAATAATCCATGACCTCATGATTCTGGCCAAAGAGTTAGCTTTAGTCAGAATCATGAAGTCAGGACATTTGTCACATTGATAAGTACCTGTGATTCAAATTTCAAACTTCTACCATGTATACTGGCCGAGCTGTGGTTAATAATGCGATTTTTCGTAAACCCAAAACGGTGACAATGACGTCATAATTTCGTTTATTAAAATTAACAATAACAATATATATCATGATGAGCCTTTGGCTCGTCACATTGCGCCTCGAGGTATTCAACGGACAAACAAACATACAAACAACATCGAGATTTGTTAAAATTGATGTTGTTTACAGACTTAGCGTACTTGAGTATACCAGTATAATCGTTGAATGTATGATTCTACCTCAATCTTGAAATTTGTTTACTTTTTGTACCTAAAAAGTAAACAAATATTCACAATATGTTGTTTTCAATATCATATTCAGACTCAGTATACTCGATTACCTCAGTATAGTCGTTGAAAGTATGATTCTACCTCAATTTTGAAATTTGTTTACTTTATATTCACAAAAACAACAATAAATTTACATATGATTAATCCAAAAGTGTGAAAATCGGATTCAGCATGTTCGATATATTTCGTGAAGTTTTATTGAATTCTATTTACTTCCTTGATAAACACGAAAATACATAGTTATGAGACAATTTCAAATTGCATACCGTAAATCCTTTCCTTGACAACGGACAAACAAACAGACAAACAGACAACAATTGTTACTTAATAATATAGATGTACCATTGTTATAATGTATTGACCGTAGTTCCAAGGCTAATAATTGAGTTTCGTACTAAAACAATTATCGGATTATTCGAGGTAATACTGTATTTCTAGTTTGCTTAAACTATGTTCTCTTCTGTTTAGTTCAACAGACACTCTGGCATAGTAATGCTGGACACTCATTTCACTCGACCTCTGCTAGGCTTTAATACTATAGAAGATATGTATAGATGGGCATGTTGTATTTACGTGATGGACCAGATTAAAGACTTACCAGTGCTACTTGTTAATGCCAAAGATGATCCAATGGTTCCCTGGCAAGTAGCTGAGGATATTATGAGTAATCACAGTAGAGTTAATAGCAAAGCAATAGGGATTATAACACAGCATGGTGGACATTTGGGGTTCTATGAAGGATCCTGTTGTGCTAGGAAACGTGTCTCCTGGGTGGATAAGGTATCTGTTCTACATGCACGGAGTGTAGTCCAGATAGTATCAGCTGATTATTCAGATTCAGAACGTGTATGAGTATATTTTAGTCTCTGATTTTATTTATCATATTTTAGTTATCAAAACTTTTATCTTCATTGTACAACATTGTAGTTATATATTGGTTCTTTTCAAATTATCTTCGACCATTTTGTCCCTCACTTAATACTACATATATGTACATGTGAACAGGTTTGTAGGAAATTGGCGACTTATACGCCCAACGCTTCTAAGCCTCCGAGAGCTCAGCGTGTGAAGTTGTGAACAAATATTCCACTTTGTTCCTTATGTTCATTTGTAATGAAAGAATATCTACGTACATACAATGTACTCTGTGTACTAGCTACGAAACTCCATATATGGATATCGACAGTCCCTACTGTCATAATTTTGAGATAGTATCCTGTAATTAATATTCACGTTTATATATCACAGATCGATTATTTGTCTGTTACAGCTGGAACACTTTATGGATACAGAATGATCAGTGATACTTCACTCCCTTACCCAGTATCTATCTCTTCACTACCATTAGCAACTCTATTGCTGTTATGTCTTGTAGTGTTCTTATTGTTCTTGAAGAAGTTTATGTTATGCAAAAAGGGTTCTATTAACATCAGACTATTCTATGATGACAACCTATTCAACCAAGAAATGATATCTCTCATTCCTCAATTTACTCGTAATTATATTCCTCCTTGTTGGATACGGAATAGAATAACCTCTACTTTATTTTTTGGAATACTTGGAAGGTACGTAGGATAGTTCATTGCTTTTTCTATAGCCAATATTTAATAGTGAGTATCAGAGATGTCTCATCTATTTTCAAGCATACCCTCGTTGCTCCTGAAATACCTTCCAGGTTTCACAAATTCAATTACAGCACGATAAAGTTAAAATACACTAATTAGTGCACTACTGCATTTGTGGCCACGATCATGAATATGTATAGCTGTATACTTGTATGTATTCGCTTAATACATCACATAAACTGCAAGACATTCGTCATATGACAAAATATCAACGATTAAGTAGAAATATCTTTGTTAGCTCATACAGTCCTGATTCCTGACAAATGCTTCCGTCTGATTTACTTGAATTTTGGATATTATTTACTTGACCAACTTTGACACCAGGTTGTATACTGACCTGCTTGACTTGTCAGTATATTCTAAGTTACGGTATCATATCTCTATCTACATAGGTTTGGAAATGAACAGACTAACCCAATAGGAAACAGACATAGAGTGAACTTACCTGACGGAACTACGATAACATTTGATCTCTACTTAGATCCGATAAGAGAGGATCCTCTCCTACAGAATGTGATCATAGTAATCATACCAGGTGTCTCTAATCATAGTGCTAGTGATTACATGAGAGCTTATATAGAGTATGCGTCTTCTAACGGTTTTAAAGTAGCTAGTCTTAATCACATGGGTTAGTCTGCTATAGTACACCCTCACTGATCCGAACATCACTTTTACAAGTGCAAGAAATTCATACGGATTAGTGAAATGCATTGAACCAATACTAAAGGATATAGGGATACATTTTGGAAGTTGTATAAACGATGAAAAGACTGACAAATTGCGTAATATGGAATTATGTATTTGTCCCAGTAGAATTAGATATTATTAGGTATTTTGAAAATTCTGATTAGCCCTGTTCGGATTAGCGAGGATCTACTGTGCCAATGATAAAAACATTAGCAGACTTTACTTATTGCTTGTTTATAGGCTCAGCTTGTGGAGAGGCAATCAACCCTGAATCACCTCGTATACACACGTATGGAGGTACAGGAGACCTATCAGCTATGGTAGATTATCTGAGAGATAAATATCCTGGGAATAAGTTTATTGGAGTAGGATTTTCTCTAGGGGCAAATGTATTGCTCAAGTATTTAGGAGAACGTCCAGAGAGACAGAGTTACTTTCTAGCAGCTCAATCTTGGTGTCAGGGGTATCACCTCAATATCTGTATCCCTCATATGAACAGGTTGGGGAACGGAGCTAAATTATTCAATCATCTTCTAACTAAGAAGAAAAAAGCAGAGGTCAGGAATATATTAGGAACTTTGTTCGGTGGGAAACCAAGTGATAAGATTCAAAAACAATATTTAGTTACTGATGAATTTGATAAAACTCCTGAAGATGAGTTAAAGCCATTAATGTCTGCTAGTAAAGTAAATAATGAAGAAATACAAACAGCTGATTGTATATTACCATCGGTAGAACCACACCCTCCATTACAGCCTTCTGAGTTAGAGAGAGATCTACCCAGCTGGGTACCCACATATGCTTACCAGAAGATAGGGAGAGAGGTTTCTGTCGATAATCCTCCCAGGGATGTTAATGGGTTCCTTATTGAAGGATGGGAGGATGTTCCTCCTTTTGATATTAATGAGGTACATATCAAATACTTATAGCAAATTAGCCCTAATTACGAACCTTTGGCTAGTAATTTCTCAATGAACTTGACGCTTAGCTCCTTGAACTATACTTTCTTTTTCTACTTGGCAATCCATTCGGGGAATTATTTAGGTAATTCATAATACGTATTTCAACAGAGGTAGTGAAGATGCTGTTAACAGCTACACTTTTCACTCAATTAATACTTTAGCATTGCGAATTTGAGTTTTCAATTAAACACTATCTTTTAGCCATTATCAGCCTTGTGGTCTCTCAGTTCCAATCAATTCCGAACATTACATACATAAGTATACGTTAGGGCATTACGATCGTGCGATCTGAGGATGATCACTGATCATTTTATAAACAGTGATCGAGTGTAAGATCCCGACAATTTTTCCCCGAAATTTTCGATCATAATTTCGATCTTTTAAGGCAGACAGAATTGAAAATCTAGACCCCAAAATGTATGTACTAATTTTCATGGCATTCAGACTGGTAGATTTCGCATGGCCGCCCAGAAGGACGGACTTCCGTAAATAATATAGCATCTCCCTATATGAGGTGCTTTCCAAATTCGGATACCGACTATTCGCACCTTATTTGATTGGTCAATTTGATATGATATTAATTAAGTAATTATTTTAATCTAACCATTTCTAATAATTATTTCTGGATACGGACAAGTCTTTCAATTGGATAGATAATCCTAATTTTAGATGACATGCATTCCAGTGGAATCCATTTATTGATATGAATTCAAAAGATTGCTAAAGTAAGTAACATACACGAAGTAAATACTCTTAGGGCTATATTGGTAAAGAGGAATGTAGTACACAGGATGTGATCACCTGTGATATTTGCAATCCTCGGACATAAATAGAAAATGATCTAGTATTCCTTATAAATTTCAGAAATCTCGCGATCCTTTTTGGTTCAAGGATCGGAATCACTATCTCCGATGATTTTTTATTGAATGATCGGAATCGTGATCATTAGTTAATTTTGCGACAGTTATTAACAGCTTAGCTGTTTCTATCCCTGCGTATATACTTTCTTATATGGCATAACAATATTAATACATTTGCATGTGGCGAACATGAGAATTGGAAATTCGGATTTAGCATAGGCTTCCTTTGCTGCACAGTGCATACCATAACTTTTTGTGGATAAAGAACTAACATACAAACACGTAGTATAACGAAGTGTTTCTTTATCCCATATAGTTCGAATGCGATTGATTTTCCAACGCTTATAAAAAATGCCACTTCTCACGAAATGAAACAGGGGTTCCCGAGCACTCCGTTATAAGAGTTAACTGTACAACAATTGGGTTATTAGTAACATAGATATCTATTCTCTAGTTCAACAGAGCTACAGATATTGCATCTATTGATGCTTGTTTCTGTCGTGCATACCTCGGATTTCAGACACGAGAAGATTTCTATAATTGGAGCTCTTCACTACTTGTGATGGACCAGATTAAAGACTTACCAGTGCTACTTGTTAATGCCAGAGATGATCCAGTAATTCCATGGCGAGTAGTTGAGGAAATTATGAGTGATCACAGTAGAGTTAATAGCAAAGCAATAGGGATTATAACACAGCATGGTGGACATTTGGGGTTCTATGAAGGATCCTGTTGTGCTAGGAAACGTGTCTCCTGGGTGGATAAGGTATCTGTTCTACATGCACGGAGTGTAGTCCAGATAGTATCAGCTGATTATTCAGAACGTGTATGAGTATATTCACATTTGAAAGTAAAACACAATAAATTGTTAGCTGAAGAAAACACATAGAATATGTAAGGTAGGTATATTTGATCATTCCATTTTCAAACTTATTTTAGCTCCATATATATACATTGTATATATGTAGTACAGAATGACATTATACTCAGTTTTTGGAATAATTTGTTATACGAGTTTTACAGTATATAATCTTTTGTATTAATTATTGTATTCGTTTTATGAAGAACTTGGTAAACTAATTATTATCAATTCGTCTGTGATTCTCTACCAGATGTTAGCCTGTAATTTGTTAATCTCTTTATTTCTTACCAATTCTCCGAGTTATTCTTAGATGTAACTGACAGCTGGCAATATTTTCATCTAAATCCTCAATTTTGATCACACACACTGATGTAATTAATTTCTACAGTAAGTTCCATAATAATTCTTTCTCACGTGTTACTGGTTATTTATTTATTTTACAAGGTATAACAATCTTAAAACATAATCTCTCAACATCATAAATAGGTAGACCTACAAAGATAATTTATAAGTATTTCTTTACAAACGATTTAGTGAATTTACTTAGATATGTATACCAGGATTAATTACTGAATAAATCAAAACTATTCTCTATCCAAATTCTCATTACATCATTATAAATACTTTATTTGAATGCAAACAGTTTGTAATTCATTCAATAATTTTGTTTTCAGATATATACATGGGCTATCTCATCTGTGTCACATTAGCAATTCTACTTCCGATTTCTATACTAATAGTATTGTTATTGAAGAAATATCTTATTTCTCCAAATTGTTCTACTAATATCAGACTCATTTATCAAGACACTCATTTTAACAGGGAGATAGTATCTTCCCTCCCTCAACTCACAAGTAGTTACACTCCACCCTTATTGTTCAGATATGGTATTGCATGTTTTCTTACATTTGCATTAAAGGCCAGGTAATATTAAGAATATTGTTGTGTATATATTAAGAGGATATTATTATTTATTTCTACTATATCTCTAACCATCTCTAAATGGTATGTATCCAAATGATGTGACTAGTGCTATAGTTCGCTATATTTGAGAACTGTTTATATATCCCATTTTTTCGAATATTTCTGTAACATGTCCTCCAAGAACTTGCCTGAAGTGGATCCCGAATTTTTTTGGGGCCAAACATGGTAATGTGTCATATACGTCCAAATATTAATCCCAACCTTCTGTCAAACATTAATTTACTGCTCATTAGGTTTGGAAGTAAACAGAATAAACCAATAGGGAGTAGACAGAGAGTGAGATTACCAGATGGAACTGATACAATGTTTGATCTATACTTAGATCCAATTAGAGAAGATCCTCTCCTACAGAATGTTATGATAGTAGTGTTACCTGGAATATTAAATCATAGTGGTACAGACTATATGAGAGCATATATAGAGTATGCATCTTCTCAAGGATTCAAGGTTGCTTGTTACAATCATCTAGGTGAGCTAGTTAGCATGTAATGTGTGCTAGTAGATATAATTCTGAGGATATATTTCATGTAATATATAGCAGTTTGGTTATAGGAGGAGGTCAATATATAAAGGTATTACTTATATGTATTTGTAATTTACAATAGGATCTCTACCAGATGAAGACATTAGCTCAGAAGCACCTCGGTTCATATCCTACGGAGGTACTGGAGACATTACTGTTATGATGGATTTCCTAATAGATAAGTTTCCTGACATGACGTATATTGGAGTTGGATTCTCTATGGGAGCAAATATCATATTGAAATATTTAGGAGAACAACCTAAGAGACAATCATACTTTTTGTGTGCTCAATCTTGGTGTCAGGGATATCATGCTGGTAGGTGTATACGCTTTGAGAAAAAAATGAGTTACCCAGAATGGATCATCTGGAAAATAGTTCACGCAAAACTAAAATATAAAATAAAAAGTCGTTACTTGGATAAGTTATATTCTACTACCTGTCTTAACAAATTGAACAAGACAGATGGGTTAGAATCTTCAGAGAATTCTCTCGTATCAAATGAACTTCCTTCTTGGGTACATACATATGCTTGTGTTAAAGGCAGGAAGAGAGGAGTCAGTGATCCTTCTAGAGATGATAACGGATACCTGATTGATGGATGGGAAGATATTCTACCTTTCAACCTACAACAGGTAAGTGTACTACAGTAGGACTCTGTTAGTACGTACTTTTCTCCAAATAGGATTTTGTACTTATTGTATAGGAAGAATATTTGGAAATAAAACATACTTCGGTTACTATGTATTACATTTTTTTCCCGAGAGGGTACGCCTAATCCGAGTTCTACTGTATTTCTAGAATATATATTATTTATCATTTTAATATTTAGCTCACTCATTAGTTGGTTGGTGTCGAGGAGAGCAAATTTGCATATACGTATTCCTCTCAATATGCTGCTTAGACACAGTGTAAATGCTATCTTACTCAAGTTATTAAGTATAAGTTCAGAGAATATTCATTTAGTACAGTGATGGGCCACTTTTTCACGTTGAAAGTTAGTCCGCGCACCCTAAACATTATTGCTCTTAGGATTCACACTAATTAGGTATTCATACGAAATACACCCAACTTTTTTGTTATAACAAATTCATTTATCATTTCTGATTGTGGAAAATATTTATTTGTTCCTCCTACAACAGTTTAGAAATTCTACATTTATGGACTCACTTGATCTTTCATTTAACTGTCCTCTACTCGGATTCAAAAACTTGGATGAATTCTATGATTGGAATTCTTCCCTCACCTACATGAACAAGATTAAAGATTTGCCAGTTTTGCTAGTCAACCCTAAAAACGACTATTTAGTTCCTTGGCAAGTAATTGAGGATATAGTGAAGGGTTATTGTGAAGGAATTAACGCTAATGCAATAGGAGTATGGCCTGACTATGGAGGACATCTAGCATTCTATCAAGGTTCTTATTTTTCGTCTCGTGTCTCATGGTTAGACGTAGTCTCTATTCAACATGCAAGGAGCATTGTATTATCCTATTCCAGTTAGGCGAATAGGTAATTGATTGTGTTAATTTATTAAACGGTGTATTATTTTTCTAATTTAAGTTTTAAAAACCATTGCGAAAATTTGTGGTATGACGTATGTACTAACGCTTAGAATAAAAATAGCCAAAGTCCATACTATGATCAATATTACTCAAGGCATGAAAGTACGATTTGTGGACGATGTATCAATAATGAGCCCACTAGTGCACTATGTATTGTCTGTTGGCTTCATGTTGAAGCTGATGTATATGTAAAGTCATTAATCACCTCTAGGAATTCATTTGATTCCGCTCCTCTCTTCATAGTCTTTCTACTCTCATGCGATACCTCGAGGAGCGGAGTGACGAGATCTTCGCGAAGCTTAAAACTTGAAAGTTTGTGTAAATTAACTAAATCTGCTTCCAACACTTCATGAATTTAGCTTGACCCGACTTTCATCCTTACATCCCTATAGCTGGGTACTGTCCCACAATCAAGCTACTCCACCGTAAATTGAAGTTGAATCATTATTTGACATCTAATATCAATTTCATAGCTCTTACCAGTTTATCAATCAAATATAACTTGACTTCCTAGCAATAATTATAACACATAAGCCCATCATACACGATGCAGTTCCACCGTACGGAGGCCGTTCGAAATCTAGCAGTCTGTATAACGAGAAGATTGGTACACATCTACTGGTTGTGTCTGGGATTTGCACCTTGAGTATGATATTTTTTCTAAAGAGAAATTTTTCACACCTTTCTATGTAAGATTCAAAGTATCCTATAAGTTAGGTTTCAACATGTCAGGGGTACACACCCAAACGTAATGGTATCCAATTCTACATGGACAAATTTCTAATACAATAGTATTACATACGTACACTATAGATGGCAACATTTCATTTTATGTACAATATAGTTACTTATGTGCTTCTAAACCGAATTAAGAGGATGGTTAAAGCCTTTTCGATAATAGCGGTTAAACACTGCAATTATTCTTAATACAATCAATGTTGTGTGACTAAAATTGAAAATATCAATACATAGCTATTATATGATGTTATCCACTTAAACTATTGGAATTTGAGAATACGGAACTAGAATGTAACATCACATCAATACCGAACTAGCATAATTCGCGTATATATTATTTCGTATCTCTCAAACCCTTAGGAACACTGACAGGGTTCTATCTAGGATGTTAAATTTGGGGGGGGGGGAAGCTTTGAAATCCTTAGTACCCAATTATCAAAATATTACAACCTTGAAGTAAACACCAAACCTTTAATTTAATTCCTAATAATGAAGATTTCCCATTTGTTATTTATTTACACTTCAAATAGTATTTTCACAATGAATTGATATTTTAATAATTTATCAATTGAATAATATATTGCGATTAATAGTACATTTTATGAGATTTTTGGGGGGGAAGCTTCCCCCCCCCCCCAGTAGATAGAACCCTGACTGAAAATATTGGTGGAAATGACACTTTTAGGTTAACCGAATATATTTTATCCCAGTAGTTAACTGGATATAGCAGAGGTTAGCCGGCTTACAGAATCTAACCCTGTCTGAACAAATTATTTAGCAATTGGAACAGTGCAGTTCGTATTAACGAGGATGCTGCATACAATTATATATCTATATATGATTTATTTCATGGAGGAGTTATTCTCAGGACCAAGGGTTTCATAGGAAAATCCCAAGACCCTAGGGCCCCAGCTCGAAATTTTATCCCAGGACCCTAAGGTCCTAGTCTAAATATTCGCTCCAGGACCCTACATTTACTAATGCAAATTTAACTTTATATTTCTACTATTAAACACACATTTTGTTTTTGTCCATAATCCGATCAAACACCACGCCAGTTATCTAAACAGTATACCTGAAATGCTCATATCCTGCGCTAATGTAAATGAAAGAATCTAATTAAAATTAAGATACACTAGACCAGTGTTTCTCAACGTCTGACATCCATTCCTCCGTTAGCGACCCCCAGGATCTTGCATAGCCTCCCAATCTTAGAAACATTATACCTTAATTTTTGTAATAGATATGATTAATTTTTCAGTTAGTCTACCAAACAACAATAGAAAATTTTCGTTTTGGCATTTTGAATAGAACTACGTATAATAATCCAAAATATATAACAAAATAATGCATAAATATGATGTTGACATCACCACTTATACATTAGCTGAACAGTGATAATGTTACCGAACAAGTATTATTATTCATAAATATTAAACGCCTATCTATATTCGATGTATACTTCTATGTTTGGATGTGTTTAATCAATAATATTTGGTTAGATATCATAATATAAATATTTGTACAAGTTCTGAACCCGGTTAAGTCAAAATTAATTGACTAGGTGAATCGATTTTGAGTGGTTAGTGACCCATTAGACCTGGTGGATAATCCTTTAACATAATCCTCCGTAATTCCTCCCCAGGGGGGCCAAGTGGACCCCGTTGAGAATCACTGCACTAGACTGATATAATAAGTTTTTAAAATACACTAAATACAGGGTTCTAGATATAATTTTCCTATTTCATGATTGTTCATATTTTATATTTTGACTTAATTTCAAAATGACGCATTGCTTTACATTTTGACTCATAAATTCCAAATTAGGTATTATTTGGTGATTCATCATAGAATGAGGAAGTCCTTAGTGTAAATAGTATAATTCGTCTTAGAGTAATAATTCAAGGGTTAGATTCTGTTAACCAGTTAACCGCCACTATATCCGGTTAACTACTGGGGTAAAATATATTCGGTTAACCGAAAAGTGTCATTTCCACAAAATATTCAGTGTTTCTAAGGGTTTGAGAGATACAAAATTATAAACACACGAAGTATGCTAGTTCGGTATGGATGTGATGTTACATTCTATTTCCGTATTCTCAAATTTCAATGGTTTAGAAAATATCATCGCTTCACGATTCCATATATGATAGCTATGTATTGGTATATTCAATTTTAGTCACAAAAACATCACTGATTGTGATTGTATTAAGAATAATTGCAGTGTTTAACGGTTAACCGCTATTATCTAACTGATTATTATTATAGAGGAACGTTCAAATTAACTCCAAGAATCAATATATTTCTTAGCGATAATACACAATCACAAAACCAGAATCATACGTATGCGCATGCTTACTACACTCCAGAAATAAATAAAAATGTTCAGCCGACAGACTAGTAGCGCAGCTCGGGCCTCTAGATCATATTTATTACCAATTAACATAATAATTAGTCGTTAAAACCCGAATATTCATATCATTCGACTTATAAGTCAAAGGTGGTGAAAGATGATTAATCATATGATAAATCATGTAGAGGATTGAAAATTGAACTCTAAATACTCAATTACCCCTGACTAACAGAGGAAATGAAATTTCTAGCATCACTTTGAAATATTTGCAAAAGGATGTAAAAATATGATTAATCATATGAATTTCTAGCCTCAGGTTAATCTCAAAATCGGACTCTACGCGGCCAATTACACCTGACAACATCATATAAGCAAGCATATCATAATCGCAGGGGCTGGGGTTGGTTAACTGAACTAAGGGGGTGGTTAAAACCTTTTCTATTATTCATCAGATATTTTGTTTTCAGATATATACATGGGCTATCTCATCTGTGTCACATTAGCAATTCTACTTCCGATTTCTATACTAATAGTATTGTTATTGAAGAAATATCTTATTTCTCCAAATTGTTCTACTAATATCAGACTCATTTATCAAGACACTCATTTTAACAGGGAGATAGTATCTTCCCTCCCTCAACTCACAAGTAGTTACACTCCACCCTTATTGTTCAGATATGGCATTGTCAGTACTTTAGCTTTCGCAGCATTCGGCAGGTAACGTTAAAAGCGATTTCTAGAAATATTTCATCTCGATATTTACTATGCTAGCGACCTAGCAATTGAAGTGGGCTAGTATAGATTAATTGCATTTTAAGTTAAAGGATTAATTAGGATAATATAATCTCATTTTTCTTGGTGATGCATCTGGCTGTGCATTAAGTAGGCCATGATTGGTGGGGTGGAGCTCCATTGAGCTAGAAAAAGTAAAATCGATGAGGGATGGATAAAGCTTATTCGCTAGAAAAAACAAGCTTCACCATTGCCTATAGGATTAGGGCCCAACTGACAACCCTCACTGTATAATATTGATTATCCCACTGCTTATAATTACGTAGGTTTAAACGTAAACAGAGTAAACCAATAGGGAGTAGACAGAGAGTGAGATTACCAGATGGAACTGATACAATGTTTGATCTATACTTAGATCCAATTAGAGAAGATCCTCTCCTACAGAATGTTATGATAGTAGTGTTACCTGGAATATTAAATCATAGTGGTACAGACTATATGAGAGCATATATAGAGTATGCATCTTCTCAAGGATTCAAGGTTGCTTGTTACAATCATCTAGGTGAGCTAGTTAGCATGTAATGTGTGCTAGTAGATATGATTCTGAGGATATATTTCATGTAATATATAGCAGTTTGGTTATAGGAGGAGGTCAATATATAAAGGTATTACTTATATGTATTTGTAATTTACAATAGGATCTCTACCAGATGAAGACGTTAGCTCAGAAGCACCTCGGTTCATATCCTACGGAGGTACTGGAGACATTACTGTTATGATGGATTTCCTAATAGATAAGTTTCCTGACATGACGTATATTGGAGTTGGATTCTCTATGGGAGCAAATATCATATTGAAATATTTAGGAGAACAACCTAAGAGACAATCATACTTTTTGTGTGCTCAATCTTGGTGTCAGGGATATCATGCTGGAAAGTTTGCGAATAAGCTGGGCATTGTTTCATGGCTTATATATAAACTTGTTTTTATTAAACTAAAGTATATAATCAAAAGTCGTTACTTGGATAAGTTATATTCTACTACCTGTCTTAACAAATTGAACAAGACAGATGAGTTAGAATCTTCAGAGAATTCTCTCGTATCAAATGAACTTCCTTCTTGGGTACATACATATGCTTGTGTTAAAGGCAGGAAGAGAGGAGTCAGTGATCCTTCTAGAGATGATAACGGATACCTGATTGATGGATGGGAAGATATTCCACCCTTCAACCTACAACAGGTAAGACCTTAAGAGTATTATCTAGTATCTAGAATATTTATTATTACCATTTTACAATAGTAAAGGTATCATTTATTTGTTCCTCCTACAACAGTTTAGAAATTCTACATTTATGGACTCACTTGATCTTTCATTTAACTGTCCTCTACTCGGATTCAAAAACTTGAGTGAATTCTATGATTGGAATTCTTCCCTCACCTATATGAACAAGATTAAGGATTTACCAGTTTTGCTAGTCAACCCTAAAAACGACTATTTAGTTCCTTGGCAAGTAATTGAGGATATAGTGAAGGGTTATTGTGAAGGAATTAACGCTAATGCAATAGGAGTATGGCCTGACTATGGAGGACATCTAGCATTCTATCAAGGTTCTTATTTTCCGTCTCGTGTCTCATGGTTAGACGTAGTCTCTATTCAACATGCAAGGAGCATTGTATTATCACAGACCAGCCAAGTTCTGAATGAGTAGGTATCGGCAATTTTACTTCCTTGATTATTGGCCTCTTACTTTTATTATTTTATTAAATGTTCAATTTTTAATACTGTCAGCGTTCATACACGTATGTCATTTATTTACACTACATGGTTTATTTGTACAATGTACATGTTTCATTATGAATTAATATAGATAGAGCTCAGCTCTATTTATATTATCTCTTTCATTATTTTATGGATAATGTATTTTCGTCAAATTGACAAATTATACTAGTATTCACTTATTCTTGCATTTTAACTAATCTGAAAGATTTCTTGATTATCGAATCTAATACCTTGATTTCCAACCTGGGGTCCGTGGAATATATAGATAGTGTAGTTCACAGTGCAAAAAGGTAGGAAACCCTGGTCTAGTAATTGTAGTTTGTTTACAAAGTAATACTCTTGATAAAACACATATATTGTTAGCATGATTCGTCTCTATCCACTGAGGAATATAGCCAGTATTTTTCGTAGTCATCAGACATGTATGGTGTTCAGCTCTACCTCATCTCCTCGATTCCAACAGACGAGTCCAGTATCCCCTGGGCACCCTATTTCTGTATTCAACTACAAGGATCCTCTGTTGCTGGAAGAACAGCTGACTCAAGAAGAGATTATCATCAGGGATCAAGTAAGATATCTATAATTAATTGTAGTGCTTTTCATCCTATTTATTGCGGCAGCCTGCGGAACAGCAGTTTCAGCTGTTAACAGCGTATTACAACAAAAATTAGGGGAATCATCAATGGGATTTAGAGGGAGGATAGATTTACTGCTAACAGCATTTCTACCATCCCTATTTTTTGGGAAACTATGTGACTGATATCTGGGTAAAGATACTTGAGATTACCTATACTGTAGGTAAGAGAGTTTTGTGATACACAGCTGATGCCACGGATCCTCCAGGCTAACAGAGAGGGCTGGAGACCCTCCCAAGAGGGAAGCAACATTCTTCCAGAACTAGGGAAACTTGGTGTATTGGGTTCCACTATTGAGGGGTATGGATGTGCAGGTACCTCCTCTGTAGCTTACGGACTGATCGCTAGAGAGATTGAGCGTGTAGACAGTAGCTATAGGAGTGCTATGAGTGTACAATCCAGTCTTGTAATGCATCCTATACATTCATTTGGAACAGACGAGCAGAAAGAAAGGTGAATTAAGAAATTAATGTAAGGATCATACTGAATCATAGCCAGCCTTGGCAGACTACTGGCGCACAGGTGGCGCATGAACAGGGCAAGTGGTGCAACATCACCTGGCGCAACATTAAAACAAGGAGCCCAAATGCGCCAGTTGCGCCAGCCTGTCTACGCCACTGATAATACGTATACCTGTTTCACATCACGAATATTCCCATTCACAGCACACGTAACTGCGATTCTCATTAATTTATTCAGTCATAATTGACAGTGTTTATGAAATCTAAATAATATTTGCAGCTGTAGTCGTTTTCCAACAATAAACTGTATATGAAGTCACATGCTATTGTGCATTCACTTAGATGGCTCCCAAGACTGGCTAGTGGAGAATTAGTTGGTTGTTTCGGTCTGACAGAGCCAGACCATGGAAGTGATCCTAGTGGTATGCTAACAAGAGCAGAATATGACCCCTCTAAGAAGTGCTACATCCTAAACGGATCCAAGTCATGGATAACTAACTCCCCAATAGCGGACCTGCTGCTGGTGTGGGCACGATCCAAGGAGGAGGGAGGGAAGGTGAAAGGATTCGTATTAGAAAGAGGAATGAGAGGGTTAAGCACTCCTGTGATAGACGGTAAATTCTCCTTACGGGCCTCTGCTACCGGACAGATCCTCATGGACCAAGTGGAAGTACCGAGAGAGAACCTCCTCTCCGGGGTAACAGGACTCAAAGGACCATTTTCCTGTCTCAACAACGCGAGGTTTGGTATCTGTTGGGGGGCACTGGGTGCTGCAGAGTTTTGCATGGAAACAGCGAGGAGCTATACGATGGAGAGAAAGCAGTTCGGAAGGCCTCTTGCTAAGAACCAATTGATTCAAAAGAAATTAGCAGATATGATGGTAGAAATTAATTTAGGTCTTCTAGCTTGTCTGAGACTTGGAAGATTGAAAGATGAAGGGAAGTTAACACCAGAGATGATATCCATGCTTAAGCGGAATTCCTGTGGAAAGGCTTTAGAGATCGCGAGGACAGCTAGAGACATGCTAGGAGGTAATGGTGTATCAGACGAATATCACGTCATCCGTCATTCAATGAATCTGGAAGCAGTAAACACATACGAAGGTACCCATGACATACATGCTCTTATAATAGGCAAGGCTATTACAGGCTTACAAGCTTTCACTGCAGATAGATGAGTTATAATTCCGAAAGCTTTGTACGTAATGCAAGTACGTATTGTTCTGTATTGCTAAGTATATACGAGTAATATATTATTAACTACAGTTAACGAGTATACTAAAAGGGGAAGTGAATTTTCGTTTGATATTACGAATGTTCGAGTTACGAATGTTGACTGTAGTAAGTTTACTCTGGGATTTTCCTGTGCTCACTATACAATAGTATGTTCTTGTACATATGGTCCCCCAAGCTCCCAATTAGTTAATAAATAATATTTTAAGCGAAAGGTTAAGTGAAGCCAAAATAAATATAAATGAAGCCATATTGAATTGTTATTAGAAAGTGTTTCGTAATTAAGAGGGGACCATTTGTACCAAAATCTGAGAGATTTGGTACATATGGTCCTAGCGGACCAAATATCCTGGGGACCATATGTACCACAACATATAGTCTCCCAGTATTGTTTATCCATTTATGCAAGTTATTACGTAATATATATTACAAGATGCTTCTATTTGACTTTCTCAATGGATTGGTTTGGAAATGAAGCAAAGAATCTTGAATTTGATAAATACATCCAAGAATTACCTGGAGGTGATCAAGATATCCTCAGAGAATATTTTATTTTAATTTATACAAAATACAGAACAAATGCTCCAGTACAAGATATATCTCAAGTATTACAGGAAATAATTAGAACTAATATCAAGGAATTGACTGATAAGAGATGTCTTAAAATAACAAGGATCATAAAAAAAGCTATTGAATTTAGTGAAACTTTAATTGTATACGATTCTACAATATCTCATACTACACCCAAACCTCCAGAACATGTATCAAATACAGATCCTGATGATTCCAACATTGATACTGTATCAGTTAGTGAGTACAATAGAGAAGGTAATCGTTTGTTCAAAAATAGAAAATTTAGAGAAGCAATTTTATGTTATTCCAAGGCTATAGCTATAGATCCTAATAACCCTTATTATTACAGCAACAGAGCAATAAGTCATTTAAAGCTAGAAATGTTTGAAGAAGCACTGTCTGACGCTGAGGAGGCAATCTCTTTAGATCCTCAAACCTCGAAGTATAGAATTAGATTGGCTAGAGCATATGCTGGTTTAGGAGATCATAAGAAATACTGTGATATATTAGAACAATTGTCTGATTTGAGTGAAAATATGCAAGCAACTCTTGAGAAGGAATATAAACTAGCTCAGAATACCAGAGGGAAATTTGATTATAAGGAAATGGCAAATAATGTAAAAAATGGAGAAGTAATCGAGATTGGCGATTTCATAGGACCTGTCTCTATACGATTCATCGGAGAACAGGGGAATGCTCTGTTTGCTAGTAAGAATATAAAGAAAGGAGAAATTATCCTTGTTACTAAGGCAGTTGCTTTTACTCGTTCTTCCAGTATACACACTTGTACCACTCCAGTAATTCCACAAGCTGAGAATAACACAGATAATAAGAAACTAAAACTATTAAATACTCTGTCTAGGAAAGCTAAACACTCGAAACTAACATCTCACAGACTGTATCATTTGTATGCTAGGGAAATAGAGAGGAATCCTATCCCTATAGAGCTATATAGCTCAATAGGGTATCAGGTAGTCCGGGATCTAGATTGTATTCATCATACAACAGCTGATCTGGACCATATAATATGTTATAAGAGCTACTCTGTTTTCCATGATCCTCATATAGCTCCCAGAGATACATCGAGAGAGCAGAGAGGAGTTTGGTACATCCCTTCGTTCATAAACCATTCTTGTCTCCCAACTGCACACCAGAGATTCATTGGAGACATCTCTATCATTCAAGCTAATATAGACATGAATATAGACACAGAGATTACACTCAGCTATATAGCAGTGTTACAGTATGCTAGTGTAGAAGAGAGGAGAAGAGAGTTGTTAGAAAGATGGAGATTTATTTGTCATTGTGAATTGTGTGAATTTGAATCTGATGCTAGGAACTTAAACATAATTACAAGATGTCTTCAACTACGTGAATCTACTCAGAAGATAGCTTCTCTCTCGAATAACCCTCTACAGATTATTGGTCCTACTCAATACAAAGTGCTAACAGATGTAATTGCATTAGCAGAAGAGATAAAACTTAACAACAGGTGGTTCAATGCACATCTCTGGCAAGCAATAATATGTCTGACTAAACTGAAAATATCTCCAAGTGACTATTCAATATACTGTGAATTCATAGATAAGATCAAATCCTACATTTGTGATTTAGAACTTACGCATCAACTAGACCTATGGAGCAATTGTCTATCATACTTAGAGTATATACAACTACATGAAACGAATGAGCGACGTAAGGATGTTGATGACAGATACCAACAAGTAAAGGATAGATACAGTATCACTTACAAATATTAATATGCAATTGGTACATATCCTACTAACTCATGTATTTACTCTACTATTAGGAATACATAACCATTGCTCTACCGAGTTGAGAAGCCTGCCTCTGAGGAGACTAATAATAATGCACATCTGGGCTATAGCAGGTTTCTATGATTGCTTTTGCTACTAACTATTCAATCTTTTGAATTCGAATTTATTTATTTATACAATTTCTAATAACTTCGGAGATTGATTAAGGATTTCAATTCTTTTCTAATTCACTTCATAACATAATACTATTTATTTTCATAAATTTAGAATCAAATGCAAGTTATCATAGAAGGGCTCTCTGTCCCGATAAAGCTGGACCATTCCCCTCTCCTCCCTTACTTCTCCCTAAAATCAGTTGTTAAGACAACTCACCAACTGGACCTGGATGAATTCTCCGTGTATTTATCCGGGAGGTTGCTATCTGATGAGAGTATGATATTAGACCTAGATCGTCCTCATGCTGAGCATTTAGTCTTGAGAGTACAGAGTAGAGTGTTGGGAGGAAAGGGAGGATTTGGTTCTCAGCTAAAAGCGATAGGAGCTCAAATACACAAGACAACTAGTCGAGAGGCTTGTAGGGACCTCAGTGGGAGGCGGGTTCGTGACATCAATGCTGAGAAAAGATACCAACAACTGGCTCGTGAGGAGAAGCGTCGTATCGAGGAGAGGAAACTGCAGCAGGTGAAGAGACGAGAGAAGAGATGGGCACAGAGGACAACTAGACCTAAACTAGAAGACCCTCTCTACTACCAATCACTGGAGAAGAATGAGAATCGTGTTACTGCTGCACTCAAACATGCCCAGCAAATGAATGGTAAGAGAGTGAGTAATAATCAAGGGGCGACTAGTACTAAGAGAATAGTATTCAGAGGGATGGGAGATCTGACAGATAGTGAGTCTGATTCAGAGACAGGAGTATCTTGTAATAAACCCCCTGTCTCTTCTGTATCCATACATACGGATCTTCCTTTATGTACAGCTGATAATATTTCTGAACATATTCAACCAGTACCAACTAGCTCTTATTCTGTTACAGTCTTACCTAATGATGGACCTATCATATGTAATGAAGTGATATCTTCTTTTCAAACAGAAGCTATCCCTATAGAAACTCCTCTACCAGATCCTATAGATCCTAATACTCCTCTACCAGATCCTATAGATCCCAACACTCCTCTACCAGATCCTATAGATCTCAATACTCCACTACCAGATCCTATAGATCCCAACACTCCTCTACCAGATCCTATAGATCTCAATACTCCTCTACCAGATCCTATAGATCTCAATACTCCACTACCAGATCCTATGGATCCCAACACTCCTCTACCAGATCCTATAGATCTCAACACTCCTCTACCAGATCCTATAGATCTCAATACTCCTCTACCAGATCCTATAGATCTCAATACTCCTCTACCAGATCCTATAGATCTCAACAGTATCTCACGCAAACAAGAATTAGAGAAGTGTAGTTTAGAAATTCTTAAAATAACTCTACTGAGTTTTGGCCTGAAGTGTGGAGGTACTCTACAGGAGAGAGTAGATAGACTCTATACATATAAAGTAACACCTAGGGATCAACTACACCCCTCTATATTTGCTGGGAAAGGAAAGTCTAGGAAGTTGGACAAGAGGTAACTAAATAATATAATTAATAATGCTATAAACTAATGCTGGATTTTACAATATTTCTTAAACAGCTGTTTCAACATGTTTTTACTTCCTTAACTACTTTACGTAACACTTTAATTAAGTATGTCTCCTTAATTTTCAATTTACAATCCTTACTACACTGTATTAGATAATTAGTGTTCTAATCGAAGTACTAATTCATATCAAACAGAATGGCTGTTGGTGATTTCTTCGCTAAATTCATATTCACTATTTGTGGATTTGGCGGTTCTCTGTGCTGTATGGTATTCAGCATATGGGGCGTCATAATGTTGGGACTGCTAGGTGTGTTCTTCTACATAGAAGCTGTAGCTCTTATCGAGGACATCCCTCCCCTACAAGCTGGTGCAGACAATGCTGCTAACATTACTATGTCTTATCAAAAAGCTGGTATTGGTTGTTTCATAGGAGCAGGCCTATACGTTGGCACCTTCTTCCTCTCTCTAAGCTTCTTTATCTTTGATAGAGTTAAGCCAAAGATTATGTAATTCATGAATCTAGCTGGAAGTTTATATGTATATGTGAAGTGTTTACTCTATATGTTTGCTAATACTAGTCTTAAAGTAAAGAGACTTGTTGTAATTCATTTATATTAATTCATACAACACACAGTATACTTACTATACTATATTATATGAAGGTGTAACGTTAATTAACTATTAACAAAAGAAAATGGTGGATTTATCATATTTGATTTAAGATGGATTGTAAATATTGTTAGGCGGTTAAATGTTAGACTCTAAACATACAGTATCATTATCACTTCTAACAGCTGCTAGAGAAGGGAAGAAACGAGAGCTGAGTGCAGATTTCGGTAAGAAAGAGTACTCAGATTCTGAGCTGGACAATCTCCTAGAGGCTCTGTTCAAAATTCACACTCTCAATGACTTATCTATTACCAGACTACCATTAACAGAGTTGAGGGAAGAGTTCTACTCACTCAGCAACCTGCTTAGACTCTCTGTTACTTCAGGAGTACTCACTGAAATATCTCCTAGCATTAATCATCTCCAACAGATCAAGTAAGCATAGACCAGTTGCCTCACCTGTATTTATTTGTACTAACACATTTAATAAGCCCACAAATCTGTTAGTAATTTCTAGAATTAATAATGTCATGTTTTTGTGGATAAAATAAGCGAAGCACACTCTGTGTCTGCTATGTTAGGTTGGCAGTTACTATTTTTAGCTTTGCTACATCTCCATTCACTAATCTTCCCTCTCTACTATGTAGCGGGGTCCCCAGCAGTGGTACATTAATTCGATAATTAATTTATAACGGAATTTGTTATGAGTTATGCTTACATATTTAATACATCTGTCACAACCTGAGTACCTATTGCCTGCGGCATGAATGCAAAAACATGATTTTTCCAGTAAAATCATTATCAAATCAAATTGATGTATATTTGAATATAGATGTATTAATGGGTAAATTAGCAGCCTGAATATATTTTCTTGATTTTATTTGCAAGATATATTGATCATTCCATTTGGAACAAGCCAGTGTTCACAGAATTTACACTATGTTGATTCAAATCATTGATTTCTCTTCTGCCGGATAGCGTCTGTACATAACCGTATGAGTTATTATCACGTTAATTTATTGACTAACGTAAATCTATGACAAGTACTGGAGGTTTCGGCTGCGAGAAACTAAATGTGCTGGAGCTCGATATGATTGTAAAAGATAGAAATTATGATTTTTTGTGTGAAATATTTAATGGGATTATGTGAGTACGTATTCTTATATCAGGTATTTGGATTTCTCTCAAAACAAGCTTACATCCCTACCCTCAGAGATATACTCTTTATACAATTTAGCATTGCTCAATGTCTCTTCGAATGAACTCACGTCTCTACCGGATTCTCCTCACTCACAACTACTTCCTACTCTGACTGCTATCAATCTGGGACACAATCTAATAGAGAACTTCCCTATACCTCTACTCTATATGTCAGCTGTTACAGAGTTAGACATACCTAGTAATTCCCTGGTGGATATTCCTCCAGCTATACACTATCTCAACCAGCTGCGTAGAATTAATGCTAAAGATAACAAGATTACAGGTAATATACGTACTATGTACTGAATACGGTGGAAATGTCGTTTATAAATTATAACCATTTGGGGGTTTGAATAAGATTGATGCGATTAGAAACCTTGACAAGTTTTAATGTTCAAACATCAAATTCAGAATTACAATCTTTCTGCAGGGTTCACTGAAGTGTAAATATATTCGATTCATTTTAGGATTACCAAACGAGTTGTCTAAGTGTAAAATAAAGTGTTTGTCTTTCGAATCAAATCCAATAAAAGACCGAAAGCTGAAAAAACTGATAGAACAGCATGGTGCTACCAAACCTAAATCTGTTCTTGACTATCTTAAAGCTAATGTTCCTGAGTCAAAAGATGAACAGTTACCAAAACCTAGATCCATGGTTCTTAAGGAGTTATCTAAAGTTCCTAAGTATGCTGCTGTAGTTAAACAGGGCACAGATTGGATACTTGAGGTTAGAATACTGCAGTGCATTACTCCGCTGTACTACTGAACATATTTTCTGTATTATTTATTTCTATTATTAGATGTCAGATGTAGCTCGGGAGTACAGGTGCGTCTACTGTTGCTGTATTGTTAAGAATATTGATCTTTCAAATAAAGTAACTCTCTCACAATTCCTCAAACTACAGGCAGATATACACGCTAGTGAGCTTAGCAAGAACAGACAGCTGTGTACTGTAGGTACACACGATGTATCTGCTATCCAATTTCCACTCAAATTAATTATAGAATCTAGTATCAATTCAAAGCTACAGCCGTTAGGTTGTGATTACGTCATGAGTGCTTTTGATTTTTTAAAGCTGGTGGAGAGAGAGAATATGATGAAGCAAGGAGATCACGGTTATCTCAATAGATATATTAACTTATTGAAGTCAACTGAACACATTTGTTACTTACAAGACAGTAACAGTACTGTACTATCAATGCCTCCTATAACGAATTGTACTGTCAGTATGTTACAACAGAAATTAGGAGATGTCTTTATTGAAGTGAGTTCTGACAAATCTGTTTATATCTGTCGTAAGGCTATGGAAGTGTTGCTTACTGGTATGTTACAATCTGGTATAAGTTCTGTTTCTACAGCTGACTCTAGTTTAAGTCCTGAAGGAGCAACTGCTCCTACTATGTTAGGAGCACAACAGTTCGGATGTTTGGAGGTTGAACAGGTACGGGTTGTTAATGGGACAGGAGGATTGGTGGGTGTGTATCCAGGAAGAAGTGATTTAGTTGGTTGGGAAGTTAAGTGGTGCTAATTTATTAGTTGTTAGAGGATTTCAATTCAGAGCTTATCATTTATACTCACAGGTAATAGTTTTAATTTTTAGCAATTTAGTTTCTTTATACTTTCTAAAATTGTGTCAATTTCTTATTAATTAACAAATTTCTCTGGACTCAAATTCTACTTAGTTAGGCTATCAGATACTGACTGATAGCTTGGGTTAATTTGTCAATAGGATCGTTGGGAAGCCATAGACTCTCAGAAGGAACTATTTCGGGGAGGTTCCTACTCAATCAAAAGGTGCGAAAATGCAATGGCGGCGCTAGAAATATATGATGGGGATCGTCGTCAAAGTTATGGGATGTTGGCGTTAGTCAGAATGATTTGGAAACGGTTCGTTTTGGGAGCAATTTTCTATGAAATCTCAATAAGGCAGACAGTTGGCATTGCTAGGGATGAATTTTGTTCAATCCCCTTTAATGCCCCTTACTTCCTTTATTATTAAACGCGAACCCCGATTAGCCTGATTAGCGAGCGAAGCGCTGTCCCAAGTCTTCAAGCCCATTGAAGACTTTACACACGGATTTTCCAGCAATTTATATGATCACATATCGACGTAATTTTCGAACATAATCAGGCTACTCGTTCTGACTATCGCCAACATAAAAAACCATTTTGACTAATGCCAACTTAGAAATTCTGATTAACGCATGCGCCTCATATTATTGCTATATCATAACTGGGCGTATAGTGTCAACTGAACACATTTTAAGTTTTAGACATAGAATTGCCAAGGGATTTGAAAACCGCAATCTTACATCAGCAATACTTGTACAAGCAAAGCCTTTGGAAATTTTCTGGGATGGAGGGGCGACCGCACGTTCGCTCCCCTCGGCCCGCCGTCATTGTGAAAATGTAGGTCCCTACCTCACACACCATTCACCCCGTTAGCTCCCTATAGGATTTGTACTATATGTAAATTCACCTGTGAAGTACTACAACTATTTTATGAATTCATTGATCATCCATCTCTATAAATACTCAACACATTTGTTTTACATTAATTTGTTAGGACACATCGCACTTACACATGTTGTACAATTAATGATAACATATTTTTATCAATGATCATATAGTCAAACCAATTATAGCTATAGTTTGATCAGTGTGTGTTTTACTGAAACCTAAACATTTTCTGATCTGAAAATTATTTGAAAAATGCAACATAATTTGATAGTTGGAATCCGAATAAATTGGACTACTGGAACACAGACAAAAAGTCAAACATACAGTGGAACCTCGTTAATACGAACTCCAACAGACGAGCGGTCAAATATTGTTCGCCTTATCCGGAGTTCATATGAACCGGAATAATACCAATTGGATATCGATCGTAGGGACCTGATATGTGCAAATATTTGTTCGTCTTATCCTGAAATTCGTATTAACCGTGTTTATATTAACGAGGTTCCACTGTATATTACTTATTTTCCAAAGCGAAAACATCTCTACGAGCTATAAATATCCTTGCATTACTAAATTTTGGCAATTAACCTAGAGTCTTCAGGTCAATATATTCATTCTTTCATCAAGCTTTTATATTGTTTGTACTACAAATCTGCAACATAATGTTAATCATGGGCATTGGAAGAAATATATGCAGCTTCGCCGTTGAATCACTTGGGCCATAACAAAATGAGTATGAATTATTCGAATTATCCAAAATTCAAACATGACAGACTACGTAGTCCCAACTTCGTTTTTCATGTTACCTTGATTATCCGAACATTTTGTAATGTCTGAGATTTCATATACGTATTTCCTTGTTGCACTGTACATAACGAATGATTTCGTATAAAAGGATTCCTAAATGCAAAGAAACTCAAAGCTATCAGGAAAGCAGTTTACATACTAATACTAATATATCATAGCTTCTTCATTTGCGAACTGACTGATTCTAATTATCTAGTTCAAACTGGTTTCCTTTGATATACTCGATACAACTTCACAACTGTCCTAAGCTTTTATACGAATTGAATAGATAAAATACCTTATTAACAAGCTATACGTTAGGTGCATATAATTACATATAATAAATGTTATTGCTACAAATCACTATCCACAATTCAGATAAATAATGAATATAGCTCCTTGCCTTCGAACAGTTAATGCAAATACTTGCATTGAAGAATTAATTGAGGAGGTTACAGATTTGGATGAGTCTTGTTTGGAACTTCACCCAGCCCTGAGGGATGAAGAGTTACAGCTCCTCTACCAAATAACCAGTTCTCTCTGCAAGGAAGCCCTTATTCTACTGGCACTGGGTCCTACTGGTAGTGGTAAGACTATAACACTCAATAGATTAACAGCTGGGTTGGTACATCTAGATGTTAGTAAACGCAAGAGTCAAGTTGATGCATTATTCAGGCCAGAACTACAAGATCTGTTCGATGGGAGACATCCTACCTGTTACGTTAGAGAGTTCGGTTTCTCTTCTCTCCCTCCTAGCAGAATGCTGGGTATTGCACCATTAGATACACCTCTAAAACTAGCAGTGATAGACACACCTGGATTCACGAATAAGATACAACTAAATAATGAGACTATTATGAACGGATTCAAATCTCTAGACTCATTCTTAACAACTTGTAAGCAATCTCTGAATTGTCCGCAGGCACAAGTGTTTGTTGTGTACTTCCTCAAACAGACATGGACCTGGAGTAAGGTTGATTCTGAGATAATAAAGGGTATACAGCACTACTACGGATCAGTTAACATGTTTTGCATTACACATTCTCTGGTAATACCAGCATACATACAGCATCCATTATCGGAAGAACTGATAGATTTCAAGAACCTAGAATTACCAGACATACACGCATTACATGAGGAAGAGAATTCATATCTGGGATTAGTTAGTGAGACAGATAAACTTCTAGCTGAAGAGAAATTCGAGAAGAGCTGGGTATCTCTATACAAACGTCTCTACAGTCTATCATCACACATCACCAAGATAAGAGAAAATGTTGTTGGGGCTAGAATTATATTCTTTGAGAACTCACCCAACTTATCTAGTACCAGTGATCTAGGTCTAGCTAACCTAGTGTTTAAGTTCTCTCGCGGCCTCAACTATACTTACGGCAGTTTCTTCACAATGCTAACTCTATTTGACATGTTACCCTCTTCTACACAGTTTATGCTCCTGCCCACATCTATGGACAGGAGTAGAGTGAGTAGACTGCCTGTAGATAAGGAAGAACAACTGATGTCTCCATTCCATAAGTATGATATTGATTGTGTCAGGAAAGGACAGATGGACTTCTTTCAGGAGTGCAGAGATGTTATTGATGATATTAATAGAGATAAGATACATCGAGTAAGTAAAAGCTTCTTTAAATCCAGCCTCCATTCTGTAACAGATCCTGTACCCCTCCAGCAGACAGATAGTCCTATTAAGAGGTTCGTGTCACAAGATTCCTCCAAATCATGTAGCTCTACTCTCTCAGACACAGACATAAGTAGTACAGCTTCTGAGACTAGTGAGGGGAGTAGAAAAATTAAAATGAAGCTTACCATCAAGGCTTTATGGTCTGATCTGTTTGAGAGTCGTGAGGAAGGATTCCAGTTCCTGACAGAAGAGACTAAAAATATTCCACAATCTACACAGCCTAATAAGAAATACTCCAGAAGAGGTTTGAGAGACAAGAGTGATAAATCCGATAATTACACAACAAGTCGTAGGAAGAGCGCGCCTCTTTTCGCGAGTTTAGGTATTTTAAATCCAGATTTAGCACAATTCTTATCAAAGAAGAGAAGTTCTGAAGGTTCTCAGTCTCCCAGTCTTTTCTACACATCTGATTCTTCTTCCAACAATATACGTCTCAGGAAAAGCAATTCTGAGTCTCCCATTACTGATAACCGGTCGCCAATTTCTAAACCTCAATTTTCAAAATCTCAATCAGCTAGACCAAGAGTATCTAGCTCTGTTAGCATTCAACCAATACGAATTATACCACTACAAGAAGACAAGAGTCCGTCCCTACCGAACCTGCCCAATGAGTTAGAAGAGACTATTGTTAATCTGATAGGCAATGAACGAAAGAATTGTATGTTATGTAAGGATGAGCTAATATACTCTGTCTGTCCGAAATGCAAGAGAGGATACTGTGAGGCTTGTGTTTTTACGTTCTCAGGGTTCCAGAAAAAATGTAAATTTGATTCAACCATTATGGAAAGTGTTTCTTTATAATTTTAATATTTTGTACACTTCTGTACATAACTTCTGTCTTTGTGAGAGAATATATATACATATCTATTTTGTTTCGACTTTAATACCGTAAAAATATTTGTGATTATAGCACTTTATTTTGGTGGGTGTATCCAAGTGAGTATCAATGCTACGTACCTAACTTATATCAGTGCTGTACTAAGCTGTGCGCTGATAAGCTATGGACTTGTTTCCCATAGCCTTACCAGCTACTACTCATCTAAAACCTGATGCCGAGAGCACACACCATTTCTTTCTGACCCAGGAGCTGTACATGTATGTGTGTCAGATTAAAAATGTATTTATTTAATTACGTCACAGCAAGTGTGTAATCTTTTTGCGAAAATAATTGACTATAACTAGTCAGTAATAATATTATCATCAGTCTTAATAGCAATGTAAGAATAATATTTTATCCTCAATTCATACATTTTCTGGACGATATAATATTATTATAGTTACTGAATTACACCTCACCCTTAGCCACCCAAATGACTGTACTCGTAATTAGGCAGAATTGGAGTGAGGATACCTTATCTCAAACTATCAAATTTACTGTTGGTTGGTTTGTGCAAATATATTGATTATCTGTCATACATGTTTTTCTAATCAGATTATTCATAATGGCTGAGGTATCTAGTGTAACAACTGATATATTTGACTTATTACAAGTATACAATGATTTTGTTGTTGAAAATAACGAGTTAGGAGGCCAAGTATGTCCAAAGGAATTTCAATCTCTTATGGTAATGAGAGATGAACTGTTCCCAGCTGTTAGAGATAACTCTGATGCACTAACAGTTATATGTAGTCTAAGAGAATGTGTATCTTCTATTCTAAGAGGAAAACAGGAAGAGGGATATAGTACTGGTAGAGTACAGATGTTGGTTGATCTGTGTTGGGAGAAGTTACATACAGGCGTTTGGAGTGATGTTGGTAAGGAATGGAGAATGTTATACGGGATATCTTGTTTAATGCTAGCTTGTATGCAATTAGTTCACAACATGGATAATATAGTTATAGCTGTCAAGTTGTGTGATAAAGCTTTGATGATGGGACATCCTGTGATTAGTGAGATAATACATTCTCTTGCAGACAAACTTACAGACATATTGTATGTAAGATATAGTCCTAAACTTCACAATAGTTATATTCATAGAGTGTTAGAGCCTCATAATATAGATTGTCCTATTAAGCTCTGTAGTGATGTAAGTTTACAAGCGTTTCAAACTCAAATATTTGGTATCGAGCCAGTTGTTATATTCGGAATGATGTCTGACTGGCCGAGTATGAGTATACGCAAATGGGACCTCCAGTACCTGTACAGGGTCGCTGGGTGCAGAACTGTCCCTATAGAGATCGGATCTAAATACACAGATTCTGACTGGAGACAGGAGTTAATGCTTCTCTCAGATTTCATAGACAAATACGTGACTTCTGATAACCCGCCATCCACTGCATATCTTGCTCAGCACACTCTCTTCGATCAGATACCTCTGCTTAAGAGGGACATCTATATACCTGACTACTGTGCAGTGAACGACTCTGATAGAGAAGAAGGACAAGAAATAAGAATCCATTCTTGGTTCGGTCCAGAAGGGACAGTCTCTCCTCTCCATTATGATCCTCCCCACAATCTCCTCTGCCAAGTGATGGGCAGCAAATATATCCGTCTATACAGTCCCGATTACACAGACTGTCTCTACCCTCATGATGACAAACTCTTGCAAAACACAAGCAGAGTAGATATAGAAATACCAGATGATAAATTGTATCCAAAGTTTAAAGAAGCAATATTTATTGAGACAATCCTGAAGCCTGGACAGATGCTGTATATCCCACCTAAATGGTGGCACTTTGTTAAATCTCTTGAGGTAAGCTTCTCTGTCAGTTTTTGGTGGTAGAAATCAATACATATTATTCAGTGGTTATAATAAAATCTATATTATTAAATCTCAATTGTTGTTTGTTTGTCCGTTGTTAGGGAAAGAATTTATGGTATGCGATTTTGAAGTTGTCGCAAAACTATGTATTTTCGTGTTTATCAAGGAAGTAAATAGAATTCAATAAAACTTAACGAAA
This sequence comes from Oopsacas minuta, assembly GCA_024704765.1. NCBI lineage: Eukaryota > Metazoa > Porifera > Hexactinellida > Lyssacinosida > Leucopsacidae > Oopsacas > Oopsacas minuta. Next base: position 62,332 of record JAKMXF010000303.1, read on the forward strand.
TATATCGAACATCTTGAATCTGATTTTCACACTTTTGGATTAATCATATGTAAATTTATTGTTGTTTTGTGAATATAAAGTAAACAAATTCTCGAAATCTCAAAATATACGTACAGGCTTGTTCTAAACGGCGGAGGTACAAGAGTACGATATTACAAGTACAAATGATTTTGAAAATATCAAAAGTGTGTGGAAATGATTAATTTATATTGAAAGGTGTGAAAATATGATTAATCATTAAATGGTGTCTGCGTGAAACGAATTTCTAGCATCATTTGAAATTCATGCAAAAATGCAGGCTCATAGTAGTCACATTTGAATTGGTCATGTAACTCCTGTTATTCATACCATGGATAGCTGATTTGGGTACTTTGGAGTGGTAGTTTCATGTCAGATGATAATACATTTACACATTTAAAAATCAATTCGCGAATAGGAAGGAATTTATAATCAGACTCCATATACCCTGTTAGTTTGGATTGTATTTCAGTCGCTTCTAATTCTGCAAATATTGTTTTTAGACTGTAAATGTAGTAAATATCCGAAACGAAATCACCCTAAGAGTACAGTGGAACCTGCATAAACCGACAATATTTTCATGTCCCAACGACTGTTGATGTATGCAGGTTCTACTGTACCCGAATTAGCTATTTCACTGACTCAAGAAGATAACAACATTTTAAATTTTTACCACCTGTAGCTAGCCTCATTTCTAAATTTTTGATATTTCAGCCTAAAGATAGGGTTGTTAGATTTTCAAAGTCCAAACCCGGCCAAAATTTCGTTTCAACAATCAGCGGTATTTTGGAGTGGCAGGAGTGATATCTATCTCTTTCCCGGGGCTATTTTCACCAATAATTTACTGAAAGTTTAACTTGAATATAGAGCGCGTCTCACTTCTTTTTTTGGCAAAACACCACTGCCAACAATATTAAACATGTTTACTGACAGCTACTAAAAAGAGTTTCATTATACTACAAATACCCTTGGTGATGTCACATTTGCTACGAGCGAGCTTAGCAAGCGAGACAAATTTTTCTTGTGTTCAGGTCGAATTTGTGCCCCGTTTAGGGACGAATGTGGACAATAGCGTGGCAAAAGTTTTCAGTATGCACTTCACAAGAAATATAATCCTTCAAACCAGGACTTCGGACAAATGGCTTCAAATCCAGACCGTCCGGGTAGAATCAGATGCGAGTTTATCACTTCAATGTTTTACACATATTATGAACCCTTAATTCCTATAGAAAACTGCCCGAGGTGTATAAATAGAGATAGAGATCATATTATATCAGCACGGGAAGATTCACTTTCGAAGCTCCTTATTCCCGTGTGGAACCTGCTTCGGGGAAAGTCCCCGGACACTTGTGTAGCGAGTGCAAGCTCTAAGAGTAATTGTCAGTTGTCTGTCAATGCGAAGACACTTCGGTGGAGCTAAGACAGATAGTCTGGTAGTTCGTCTAAGTTAAAGTTTGATAGTGAATGGCAACTTATGTTGTTAACCCAATGGGGATTACTCTCCTCGTGCTAACTTTTTGCCATAAAGCAACTAGTTGAAAATACTCCGTGAGTTACTGCCTGGTGTTGGAGTCATGTATTATAATTATATTTGACATTTTATCATGCCAAATTGGGTTTGTTAATAGATTACGCTCTACCATTCCTTTTAGGTATGACCGTGGAATACTTTCTGGGTGATCTCCAATTTAGGCTTATGGAGGGTGAAGCTTTAAAAGTGACATAAATTCAATAACAGTATATTCTTGTCAGAAACAACATACAATTGATATATCTACCACTACAAACTGCAAGAGCTTCGAGATCGTAATGAAGATAACATTTCAAGGACTATTCTTCTTGACTATCATGCTATTTACAAGTCTAACTACGATAGTAATAATATCAAAACTGGATGAACCAAATGGAGTTGGAATTAGTATGTCAGTGAAATTACAAAATATGGGAAAAATGAAAAAAAGATGACAACTATATCCAAATGGGAGATGATGATGGTAGTAAGATAGGAGATGAGGATAGCTGGGAAGCTTCAGTGAGAACTGGAATGGAGGAATTCTGGTTTTGAGTGATCTTACCAAGAAAACTTTTATGTTTATAGACGAGTATCGCAATCAGATGGAGTTAAAAGGTTTACATCCACTCAACTTAAAACACGAATATCTCCGCGATCGAATTGTTAGGGTTGTGAAATACTGTAAAGTATTCCCAACTCAAACCAATGGAGTATTTGGCTATATGGTAAGATTATTTCGAATGCGTTTCAATGATAATACTAAATTGCTTCAATGTGCTGTTCTCAAAGTGAGCTCTACTACCTGGCAGGGAGTACAATTGTGGCAGAAAATAGCAATTGAATACAATCATGATAATGCAAAAATAACAGCTCAGAGATTTCAGACCTACACCAAATTCAGGATAGCAAGAAATCCATTGCAGAGATTATTATCTGGTTACACAGATAACGACTTTGGAGAGAATTTCGTCAAAGGAATCATAATTTCAAATTATCTAACAAATCTAACATTGCACGAGATTAAACAAATGAGACAAGAGTTGAAGACAGGAAGAAATAATTGAACGATAGGTTTGAGTGATAGCATTATTAAACAGATTAAAAGATTAAAAGATTGGAAGTTGGAAGAGGCAAATCCGAAATTACATTTTTGGAATTCATAAATAATCTTGTCTATCGTTACAGAACAGATGGACAATGGGAATTAGACAAACATTGGGCTCCTATCACTAGGATTTGTGACCTCTGTGCTATCAGGTATGACATTATTACAGATTTCGGAACATTATGCGAAGATTCAGAAATAATACTGGACTATGTGCAGGAAGGCATTTCAGGACACAAAGTCCAATTTTCTAAAGAAATCCAAATACAACAAATGATCGTTGTAATGAAGCTTTCAGGAAAATACCTTTGAAACTGAGAAGAGAGCTCTATCAAATATTTGAGCAAGATTATCTTTTTTGGCTATGACTATAGAGAAGACGAAATTCACATTTGTTAATACAACATATGTATCGCTGGATTTGCTTATATTCTGGGTTTTAAATAGATATTTTTTTATAAATAAAACTTGTAATAGATACGTAAATAGACAATTGTGGAAAATGTGCTAATCAAAGGAAAAGTTAAAATGATTTATTAAGTTCTAAATATCCCCGTAATCGTATCTTAACCTGTAAGGGCTTACCTAATTAACGGAAGGGACAAGTTTCCTTGATGGAATTTCAAATTCGTTGTTTGCTCTACATCTGGCCTTGTAAATCACAGAATATTGTATCATGACGGTTGTCAAGCATTTGTTTTGATTCTTCACGTTAGTGGTACTCCATTTTGTAGAGAAATCGAAAAAAATGAAGTTCATGAGGATCTTGTAATCCCCATAAACAACTTTTCATCATTCTAATTACGAATATATATATAGACTACCTCCCTCAGCTAAGAATAGGAGACCAAAATTAGAGAGGGAAAGTTCCTGGTGGAATTACTTTAATATTGTACCAATGATACAAATTTGTTATATTGATTATCATCAACGTGAAATGTCATAACAAAAGCTTGATAACTGGTATTCTACAATCTTCTATGATTTTCTAGGTCAAATATGTGTCAAGCGACAAATTTGAAATTCTTCAACAATAACTTGTCCGTTCCGTGAATTAGGGAAGCTCCTTATAAGGACCCAAATACTACGTCGAAACCTAGTCTCAAGAATCTAGAATCTATATTATTTTTATCTAACTTTGTTGTTTGTTCGTTGTTGAAGAAATTTATTATGCTAAGTATTTTGTACCGAAATTGTAATTCAGAGATTTCTTAATTTTGATGTGCATCACTGAATTCGGTCAGAATTTTTAGAGTAAAAGTATGTGTACTGAACCCAGCGCGCATTCGCGTTAGGTTCAGTACACAAGCAATTAAAATGTCAAGCCGCATGCGGAACAAGTGCCAATAAACCTTCCTCAACATCAAGAATTTGAAATAAAGACTCTGATCCTCTCCCTAAGGTAGTAGTTACTTATCCCGCATTTTGATTGACACTTTTCATATGTGCAGGAAGCACTGATTGCATAGAATTCCAATATAGAATGGAGAGTTACTGCTGTCTAATAGTATTATATTATTTAGCACAATGTCATCAAACTCAGATAATCCGTATTTAGATTCTAAACTAATATCTCAAGCTATTGAAATGCTAACTAATCCCTTACAGAGGGAATATGTAGATGAAGTTTCTCCTGATTTAGCTTTCTTTAAAACTCTCCAAGATACCTCAATTAATTTTACAAGATTTTTAAACTCTAACAAATCGATAAAAGATGAAATTGACAAATCTATCGTACATAATTTTCTTCCACTTTCTTGTATTGCAGCTGATAACTTAAAGCTAATATATTATGAATACACTTCTCATCTACTCAGAGTTTCTAATTTCATTGCTGTAGACAGAAATAATAAATTCATCAACATATCACTACAAAATCAAATAACAAAACTATTTCAATTTATATTCTCTCTGTGTATAGTACCATTCCTCGTACCAGGTAACGGTCCACCTCTATCAGAACGTTCTGTTACTCTAAAATATCTGACAAAACACAAGTCTAAACTAACATTAGCTACACTCACATGTCATCTGATAAGATGTTGTGACGTAATATTGAAACAGAGCTACATTACCTACTTAGTACCTCACATACGTGACGTAATAGCCTCCATATTACAGATTTCTTATTATAATGGTTGTAAGGAATCAGCTTATAGTATATTTGCGGATAGATGTGTTTGGTACAGAGATAGATGTAGCGAGTTGTTAGCTAGATTTGAAACACCGCTGGTAGTCAGTGAAATAATGGTGTTACAAGGTCTAGCTAGACAGGCTGAAGCTAAATGGGTAATAAAGGTAACTTCACAAGAGCTATCTAAGATACTGGTCGGGCCGTTAGGTATTCAGTCAGTTCTGCGAGGATTCCTTGACGTCATCACAAAGGATCTATCATCAGATATTATGGACTATACTAAACTCAGAGTGATTGCTAATGTAATAGCAACTTGTCCAGGGAGAAATAGAGATGAGTACTATACTTCTGTTTGCGATCAGCTGTTAAATATATTGCATTTACGTAATGAATCATTGAAGTGTGACGTCATAACTGCAGGGATCTCTGTAATAGAAGCTTTAGTCGTGAATCAACCATTATGCGCTGAAGGAATGTTGCTGAATAAAATCACTTTACCGTTAGAGAGAATTACAACAGATATAACAGCCGATCTGATTGAAGATGAACTAACTCAAACAATTAATGATATTCATGACGTCATAACCAGAATCCCAGAATGGTATAAACTAATAGAGACCTGGATAAGTAAATATATATCTCTTCTATTCCACTTGTATTGCTTTGATGTCGGTAAAATAACTTCAATCAGATCTGTTTTATATAGAATTATTGGGAAATATTTTCTCTACACTGAATCTGAACACTGTATATCCTTTGTTGAAGAAGCGTTATCTTATTTCCACAATAGACATATGTATCCAGGTGATGTAGGTATAACGTTACATCATAACCTCGCTATCTCACTGGGAGATGAAGGTTCTCTGCAGGTAACCAAGGGAGACTCTGATAATGACGTTATGATATTCTTACCTGAGTTATTCTTGTTATTAGAAACAAGTGATAAGTGTGTATGTTACCAATCAGTGCTTATTAGTCTCTTATGCTGGTTAGCTGAGTTAGTAGAATCACATGAAGACTACTGTACGTACTGTAGTGGTTATAGAGAAGGTGTACTGTATTTAGTAGCTCAGCTGCTGGAGGAGAGAGGAGAGTACATTCTAGCCGAGTTAGACACAGAACCAATTCTACAATGGATTACTCGTATAGTCCTTATTCATCATGGAGGTATAGACAAGTATTATAATCTGGATGAGTATAATGCTGGAGTGTTTGGAGGTACTAGTTCATTATCTATGGCATTTGGTAGGTTAATTAACAACACAACTTATTTAATTAATACAATTTCACCTGTAATACAATCTCTAGGTAGTCTAACCTTCCTACTCTCCAGTAGCAAAGAAGTTAGTATTGAGATTAGCAGATTGCTACAAGAATTGCTTCCTTATTTAGAAGAAATGGGTGAGAGATTCCCAGATGAATTATTACGCGCCCAATCAGCTGATCTCAGGATATGCATTGCTACCTGTGGTGCTGTGTGGTCAGACCTGTTAGCTACATCTAGTTCTACTAACAAGTCAGTATATGCTACCGGTAATGAGGATATGACAGAATCTACAGATAAGGTAGAATACACATGTAGGAATATTAACTGTATTTGTTTGTTTATTTGAGGCGAAAGGGAAATCATTGCGTTGACTTTCAAAGCTTGTAATTTATCGAATCGTGAAAGTTATAATCTATAGTTAAACTCTTTATAGATTAATCAGATCCATAAATGAATTAAATACAAGCAATCACATGTGTTGATCAATTCCATTTATTATAGTGCCCTCGTTTGTTTGATTAATGTCTCTTGATTTGAATCTAGGGCTCAAACTTCTCAGAAGCACTCTCTCACTCACTGGACCCCATGCTTCCTATAAGAGCTAATGGTATTCAACAGCTTTCTAAACTGATATACAAAAGAGATGAAGAAGCGTTAAGTAAAGCAGATCAGCTGTTTAAATTATTCAAAGAGAATCTCAGGAGTGAGGACTCCTATTTATACCTGGCAGCCATCAGCGGGATAGCATCTCTAAGTTATGTTAGGCCGAGAGAAGTATTGTCAGATATTTCAGCTCAGTTTGCTGCATTTACACAGCAAGCTACTGCTCCCTTGATTGAGGAGATATCTAATGACAAACCTAACTACAAACCTACTCACACAAATACACTAAATAGTGTAGAGTTTCGTATTAAGTTAGGAGAGGTTCTTATACGAGCTGCTCGTGAATCAGGAGAACTATTTCCTCACTATGGAGATGTGATATTACGTGCTCTGTTAACTGGAGTACGGGATAGAGACCCCATGGTCAGAGCTAGTGCTCTGTCAAACTTATCAGAGTGTTGTGTGTTGTTAGGCTACAGTTTATCTAAATGTGTAGAAGAAGTGGTGAGTTGTATGGAACATCTGATCCCTTCTGAACAAGATGCTACTGTAAGATGTGCAGCAATACTGGTTATATCAAGAATATTAGACAAGCCTCAAGAACAGGTATGGTAGTGTTGCATGATGTAATAGGCTATATTATATGTCTAACATATATATGCAGTCTGTCTACTATTCCAAACAACTTGCTATCATATTTGAAAAGCACCGTTTGCGTTTGTATTTTGCGGAAGTGCGGATTACCAAAATTTACTATCACATACTAAAACAAAATTTATACACAATTTACTATTAATATTGGGAGCTTAGTAGTGTGACGTACTTACATTTGCACATAGATATATTTGGGATCGATTTTTCCACACAAATAAAATCCGTGTATGACGAAAGTTTTTGGATAATGCCATCTTTAATCCAATACTTAATTCCACTCTGTTTTTGTATTTACAGATATTACAAATATTTGGAGGAGGTATTCTGCGTCGTTCTTACCAGCTGTTAAAACTAGTACATTCATCTGATCCTGACTTAACAACACGTACACAAGCACAATCTGGTATAGAAAGACTCAACAGAATAATGAAACAATTCCTTACTCCAGTCACTACAGGAGAGCTGAGAAAGAATATATATGTTCTAGATAAACCTCCTGATGTATTCGATTGGAAGAAATAGTGATATTTATTATAAAAGTTTATTGTTTGTTGTTTTGAGAAATCTTGCGAATAAATGAATGCACTTGTACTAATTGTCCTTCTAGCTTGTACTTTCTCATAATATACAGTGGACCCCCGTTATATCGAAGCTCGAGTCACCGCGATAATAAGCAGATTCGATATATCCAGTATAATTTATGTTACTTTGACGGTTTGGGAGCATATTTGTGCAATGTTAGGATTTGATGTATATCGATATATCCGTGTGTGATATAACAGGAGTAAATTGTAATTATCTCTACATATACAATTATACATACAAGTTACTTGCTGTAGCTAAATGAGTTCAGGAAGTCCCAAAGACCTGAAAGAAACTGGAAATCGCTACTTTAGTCAGGGTAACTTCCCAGAAGCAATCGGTCAATACTCTAAAGCTATTGTTAGAACACCAAGCAATGCTATTCTTTACACAAACAGAGCTCTTGCTAACCTTAAGCTGAACAACTGGCAAGAGTGTATTGATGATTGTAACTCAGCTCTAATTATAGAAACTAATATGGTAAAGGGGTACTACTTCATGGGACAAGCTCTGGTAGAATTACAGCTATATGATGAAGCTATTGAAGCTCTCAAGAAGGCTTATACTCTATCAAATGAACAGAGAAGATTCTTTGGTGACGACATAGCTTCTGCTCTGCGATTAGCAAAGAGAAGACGATTCGAATTATTGGAAGAGAAACGTATTCGACAAGAAATAGAATTGCAGACTTATCTTGATAAGCTTATTACAGCTGACACAGATAAACTGATGAGTAAATCACAGGGAGAAGACGAGAGAAAAGATGTGTGTAATATATTAAATAATAATTTTACAATTCTATAGATAAATAGCAGTATAGTTTACTTTTGTAAATCTATCCTTGAGATTTGCCTAAGATTAGTTGAATTTAGCTAGAGTTTCTGAAATGAAATGAATGGCTAATATGAAATCTAACCACCAATAATGGTAATAGTGTGTTATGATTTATGAATAACTGCAATAACTTCAATTTCCCCTGATTATTTAGGGGAAATTGAAACAATGTAAAGATTAAAGTGACGTGTTCTAATACTTGAGACTTACAGCTATGTACCAGGTTTCTGTCCGGCTTAACATAAATGTATTTCTAATTATTAATGGAAACAGGACTTGTATCTGGACAACAATGATACTTGGAAAACATGAATATGTAATAATAAATATATCACAGGTTGAAGAGACAGGAAAACAGAAAAAGAAAGAACTCAACGAATTGTTTGCAGCTGTAGATGAGCGTAGAAAGAAGCGAGACATACCTGACTATCTCTGCGGGAAGATTAGCTTTGACATAATGACAGACCCAGTTATAACTCCCAGTGGTATTACATATGATAGAAAACATCTGGAATCACATTTACATCGGGTAGGACAATTCGATCCAATTACACGGGAACCACTAAACGAACAGTCGTTAATTCCTAATCTTGCGTTGAAAGATGTTATAGATAATTTCGTGTATGATAATCCTTGGCTAGACGACTGTAACTAGCTTTTAATAGCATTCCTGAGTTTGAATGCATTTGTGAGGTAATTCAACTTTGATATATTTTAAGATTTCCTGTATTTTGTTAAGTAAATGTTTGTGTTTTTTCTTCAACTAACAATGAGTTTTGATTGTTTTTTCCAAAATGCTAAAATAATTGTCAGATAATTGAAAGATGTCTGTGAGCGCACCCCCTACATTCTGTATTTATTATCAAAGGGATAGGATATTCATTGTTTAAGTGGTGGGGTAGTTACACCCAAGCTCCATCCTGGTATGCACTAACTGGTGTATGGATATCAGCTAATTTATATCTAGGCGGGCGAAATTCGGCGAAGGTTCCTATCATACCACTAAATTCAATATAATTATAGTCTCTGAATTGAAGTGCATAGCCTGCGAAGCTGAATGAAGACCTATGTGGAACCATTAAGCTACAATTTTTTATTACATCATAATTAAAGTACGGTATAGTATAGTACGATTATGCTCAGTGATCTATTACTCTAAAATTATCCTACGGACATAGCATGAATCCGTTTCTGACCGCACCTACGTTCTCAATTAATTCTATCAATTTAAGTATAGATATGAGTAGCAATCTGTCTCCTTCTTACCTAAACGCTCTGGTATCTAATTACTACATACCGTATGATGCTAGAGCATCAAACAGAGACAAGAATAACTCTATATTCTCTCTAATCAAAAGCAGACATATCTCTAACTCTACACATGAAACTATTTATTGTAAAAAGAAAACTTTTGATGTTTCATTTAATCGTACTCATCCCTTCTGGTCACATGACATGCTAGGTCATTACAGCAGTATACAGAGTATACGTCTATCTCCTGATGAACGGTTGTTAGCTTCAGGCGGTGAGGACGGACGTCTGTTAGTCTGGGATATACAACAGGCACTACGATCAGCTGATCTCAATTGTCCCAGGAGCGGTAGCACAGAGTTGGTGTCTATGAAAGCACAGGGGTTCTACTCTGTAGCTTTCGGAGCAAGAGGTGATCAGGTAATTTAATTAAAATATTCTGTCGTATAAATACAAATAAGAATCGTATACCTACATGATAGATAGCAGGATCAGGAAATGGATTCCTTATCTTGTCAGACACAAACACTCGTGAAGTTATATCTAACGTCAGAGAAACACAGGTACGAGAGCTAGCAGCTCACCCTTCCTGTGAGGCTCTATTCGCTAGTGCGTCAGATCGAGGAAATGTTTATATCTGGGATAGACGTATGCCAAGACAGTGTGCCTTAGAGGTAGTAAGCTCTAATACCCCATTCAGAGGGGTACAGTTCCATCCTCTTGAGCCTAGGTAAGTTCAATTCAATTAATATATTCATGTCCCCATTGAATTGATATTTTGTCGAAATGTGGAAATTTTGTGCTTAGTAAGCATACCGGTTATAAGAACATGCCAAATATAAGGACATTATGTCCAGTCCCCAACGATGTTCTTATGACCGGCATCCACTATATCTCTACTCACTATGACGTGATCTACGTTACACCCATATATGGTCATATTCAAATTACTTCATACTGAGTAGAGATACTAACTTTATCATGTCAAATTTAAATATTTTGTATGAAAACATCATTAGACCATTGAGTATGAATTCTGAAATCTTATTTGTAGTATTTATCGTACTACGGTTATCAAAGATGGACATATTTACGCCAAAAAATGCTTACTAAGCACAAATTTTCACACATTTCAACGAAAATTTGCATTTTGGGATTGATGAAATATATTTCTATTTATTCTGACAAAAACGTGTACTTTTGAAATATAGAACTCCTCAAATTTATATTTAATGGACCCAAGTTTCAAGACCCCCTGTTCGAGCGCTTACAATCCCTTTTTAAAGGATTGTATGAATAGACATGACAACTGTCTCATAGATACAATTCTTATGAATGCCAATAGAGGTAGAATTACATTATACAATTACTTAAGCGAAATATATCTCATCCATGAGTAAGTGTAGAGACACAACTAAGGATATTATATTATAAAAGAGAATAATTATATGAGTAAATTTAAATACAATACGAGATAATATGAGTGAAGAAGAATCAAAACAGACCCGTATCTGGAGGGAGCGTGCTGAGGCAGCAGAGGAGAGTGAACAGAGGGTCAGGAAGGATTGTCTGTTTGCTTTGAAAGAGAATGAATTTCTAAGAACTCTACAGAGACAGGTGGAATTGAGTCAGGCTACTCTCTTAGAGACTCAATCACAGCTGGGACATGCCCTAGCACATGAGAATGAGTATAAAGCTAAGCACCTACATCTTACTCGTGATATGAGGGAGTTATGTCATGAAATACGTATTATAGTGTCAGATGTACTACCACCCAACAGTCTAGACTCTCTACTCCCTCAGGACTTTGATCCGGACAGCTTACAGCCGTATCATGTCAAGACTCTTATACATATGTTAAGAGATGCGTATTTGAAAGCTGAGCTAAGAGTAAGGAACAGAGATGCAGAGCTGTCAGAAGTAGGAGAGAATACTGAAGAGATGGAGGCGGTATTATGTAGATGGTCACATCTCCTCTCTCAGATATCTGATCCTCCCAATATACATGGGATACATCAGCTGACCAAGGACTTTAAAGTTAAAGATAAACTGACAAACTCGTGTCTTAGAGAAATGCATGTATCTCTGAGTACATTCTTATCTGCTATGGACCATGGATACAGGATCATGGAGTCAGAACTCTCCCATCTGAGGGAGAGAGTAAGTGTCTGTATAGGGGAGGATTCAGTAGACAGTGCTCAGCTAGGGTTAATCCTGACAGGACATTACACAAATAAAAAGAGACAAATACAGGAGTTAGAGAGTAAAATAAAGGAATTAAAGCAATCTCGTGTTAGTGAAATGACAGGAGCTATATCTGCCCTCAAGCTAGAGATGGTAGAACAGCGATCAGAGAGTGATCGATTGAAGGAGATAGATATGCAGAGGGAGTTGTCACAAAAACTGGAGGAGTACAAGAGTGAATCGCTGTGTTCCCGTAGACAGGAGGAGATAGGACACAGTAGAAAGGTTAAGGAGCTGTCGGAGAGTGTATCTGTAGCAGAGAGAGGATCTGCTGAACTTAGAAGAGAGTTAGAATCAGTAAGAATTAAAATGAAATCTTCCGAGTTTGAGAGGAACAGGTTAAGTACAGAACTAGAACATCTACAAGAGAATCAGAGGAGAAATGAGGTAGATGGATGTGAAGAGAGGGGGAGAGCAGAGAGAATATGTGGAGAAGAGTTAGATGTATACAGACAACAGGTACGACAGCATTCTCTAACTATTGTATCTCTAGAAGACAAGCTAGTCAGGACAGTAAGAGAGTGTGATGATCTCAGAGATAACCTCAGAGATAGCAATATTCGAGTAGATGAAGAGAGAGATAGTATACATAGAGAAGAGATTGAGAGTATTAAGAGAGAGAGAGACCGCAAGGAAGGAGAGATAATGACATTGAGGAGTGAGTTATTACAAGAGAAGAGTACAGGAGATAAGCTCTGTTCTGAGATAGCTATACTCAGATCCACCAACACTCAACTGAAGAGAAAGCTAATCACAGAAGTAGAGCACTTCCATCTATCAGAGAATAAACTAGAGAAAACTCGTGGCCTTGTTTCTAAGCTAGAACGTAGCCTAGAGCAGAGGATCATGAGGGGACACTCACAACGCGAGGAGTTGGTTACGCTTAGAGAGAATATGCCACACGTGAGAGAGACCGTGGATGGAATACACCAGAATCTAACTACCCTGTCACATGATTTCACTGACTACAAATCCATTCAGGAATTAGACAACCCTCTGACAATGACAGGTATAAAATGTACAGAAGAACAGCATCAAGTTACTATTAGTAAACAGGCTCAAGCTATTACCGAGCTTAGATCTTCCCTAGAACAGATGAGGGAAGCTAATGTATTAGTCCCTACTCATCAAGAATCATTGAGGGAAGTAACCAGGTTGAGGAAGGGATTAAGAGATGCTAAAGCTGCTCTGTCTGGAAATGATTTAGTGTATGCTCTAATGAATGGAGACATTGTAGAAGAAGAGTTACAGAAACAGCTTAGAACCAGGGACGCAGCTCACCTACAGGAGAAACTACTACACGAGAATACAACCAAATGTTTGGAGATAAGCGAGGAGGCTTTCAGACAAATAATAACAGCTGTGAAGGGATCAATGAAAATACAAATTCCTCTGGAGTGTAGTAACTCACTAGAGAAATTAACTGATACAGAATTAGAATTGGAGCAAGTTAGTAGGACCAGACAGATAGAGGCTGTAAGAATACAGCTTAAGATTATGTATGAGAATATGAAGCAGAGTCAGACACTAGTCACAGAGTATCAGAAGGATCAAATAGATGATCTACGTATGTCTCTAGATGGAGTTAAAGACGAATTACATTCCCAAAGAGAACTGAATCTATCTCTCCAAGCTCAGAGGGATTATTTCAAGACAGAGAATCTGGTAGTTAAGAAACATCCATCACATAAATGTGGACATACAAAAGAGAGTATAGATAATATGTTAGCAGTAGAGAGGAGGAAGCATAAGGATAAGATGAGACGTAAGGATCAGGAAATAGTAGCGCTAAGAGCTACTCTAACACGTCTCAATGATTAGGCTCATATTATATCTCTCATAGTTATACTGATATATAATTTACCCTGTACTCCATCCATTACTTTAATTAGAGAAACATTCTGCTTTAAACTATGTGTTACTCGTAACTTAGACGATTACATTTAGTTGTTTTTATAGAATTATGATTCGCTTTATAATTGAATTCCTAATCAGACGTGACGGGTACTAGGGTGCATAGTTTCCTCTTTTGTTTGATAACACACAGCTGACCACTTTTTATGTTCTCTACAGGTAAACCTCCGAAATGCGGCACTATTGGGAGTAGCGCTTGTGCCGGATCTTCAGAGGTTGTCCAGATATAGCAATACCTTATATGAAGGTCAATCAGTAGAATGTTATTGTGTCGTATCTCGGAGGTGCCGCTTTTATTCTTAATGTAAATAGAATCCATTAAGATTTGGTGGTACAATCCACAATAAAATTTTCCATATTTGGCAGAAAAGTTAACATGGGTGAAATTTGATTATGGTAGTTTGGGTATTATAATACAGTTTTGATAAGTCTCACGGATCTAAAGTGAGCTCACGTATTCGAATACAGTCTCACTTTGACTTTATATTTCTCTGGGTAATTTGAAGTTATAAGAGTGATTCAAAATGAAATTCAGACTAATATACAATAATGGTTGCTTGGTTGGTAGAATTCCTATTGGCCATCCGTTTCATTTCAAAAATTTGCGAAATTCAACTGTTCCTAAGGAAATCTCGGAGAGATGTTTATAAAAGTTGACAACTATGTATTTGTGAAAATCGTTCAACTAGTGCCAAATAGTTTCACAACTACGTACCTTATAAACTGTATACAGGTTATCAAATTACATTTTTCACAATTTGGATGAAATCCGGACAAAAAGTACTAAAACCCACCATTACAAAATATTTTATGATACGCTAATAAATATAAACACTGCGTATAATTGTGTGTATTTCTAGTTTCCTGTCAACAGCTAACATTGACTCAGGAGCTGCTCTGTATGACGTCAGACATCCTAATATCCCCTGTATTCAATACAAACTTGGGACATTAGCTCGGAGAAAGGAACACGTGACACACATTACATTCAATAGTTCAGGTAGTCAAGTGCTGGTACAGATACGAGAGCATGACCCCTTGTTATTTGACGCGTCATCAGGAGAACCAATCTGTAGGTTCTTCCATTTAGAAATGAAGAATCGAATTTCCAAACACGAACAGAAAGGTTGCTTCTTAGGAATGGAAGATGAGTATGTTGCTGTAGGGTCTGAAGATTTTAGGATCTATGTTTGGAAAGTACCCCCTCGCTCATCACAATCTCTCAATACATGTTCTAACGAGATGTTAGATCTCTGCCATATGCCGCACCTAGTTCTACCAGGACATCGCTCTATCGTGAGCAAGCTGTTGTTCTCTAAGAATAACCAGCTGTTATTCAGTGTAGGAGTAGAGAAGATGGTCAAGGTAATAACATATACAGTAGAAATCGTTATTTACCATTTAAATGCTTTTTCGGTCAGAATAATAAAATCCGACCCGATTTCAACTGTAACTATAAGAGCAAATAAATTGAGTGAACCAGAATAATTATTAATAGAGTGGTAATACCGACTAAACAAGATCTGACATTAATGCTCAATACACAAAATAGCTGATTAGTAGTATCGTCGTAAAATATCAAATTAGTCATCATCACTTGGACTGAGAGAGAATTCATTGTCACTAGACTGTACCAAATCCTGACTTAATTCTACATCCCCGGTATCTTTGTCTTCAGTCTTCATAGGTTCTCCTGTAACCTCAAAATCCAGATATTCATTACCCTCATCTATGTCCGCTTCATCCAGTGCATCATCTAATTGCATCATCCTCAGGTCCTGTCTGTCTATCTCCTCCTCTGTCATATCACGATGTGTTACTGCCATGGTAGAGGATAAATCAGTCCTCCTTCTACCCCTCCTCTTATTCAGTTTTATGCGGGAACTGAGCTCGTTATAGAATATACAGTCATCCTTCATCACGAAGAAATATGAGTCCTCGTAACCTTTGACCTTATTTAGAAAGCTCCAGTTATACTCCCGTTCCAATTTATACATGTACTCCTGTCCCTCCAAATAATTCCTCTCTTCTGCTTCATCCTCTTTACGCTTCTCAATGGTATCAGGAGTAGGTAGGAAGAATGCTATATACTCCTCATTGTCCCTCTCGTCTGTCATAGCACGCATTATAGCTCCAGAGGTGTTAGGTGTCGCATTAGTCTCCAGCCTAGCCTGGGGATTTGAATCGAATATAACGTGAGTACAAGCTAGGTTCCAGTTACCGAAGTCTGGGAATAATGGGCGGATCCATTCCGGTTCCATGTTCTGCTTACTGTAGTGACACTTTATTTCCTCCTTAGCAGCTTCAAAAGTGTTCTCTATAGCAATAATCTGACTGTTCTTATCTTTATAAAGATCCATGTGAATAGACTGTCTGTCCCGTCCTCTGCTACCTAGACCTATCTTGTTTTCACTGCTCTCTGCTCCTATGTGTGTAGTACGTGCATACTCACTGGATATGTACTCTGTCTTCCTCAACCAGGAGAATGTCTTGGCATGTTGTCGGGCCCGTTTTGACTCAGCAGGGGCAGGGGTCTCCTCTTCAAGTAACTCCTCGTCCTTCGGGTCCAGTTGATAAGGGAGGTCGGATTGTGTGTAGATTGCTGGGTCGATGAGATTGATTGGAACTCCCAAATCCACTTCAGTCATGAGTTCGTGTTTGTGCTTGCTTTCCAGAGAAGTCGTATTGTACTGTACAAATCGGTTCTGCTCGAACGGATACACTAGGAACTTGGGGTCGAATGGAATGTCAGGGAGGTTGTTAGTGTACTTTACGCTACAAATCAGATCCTGTCTGTTGCTACTCAGTCCGCTGGTGCTACGGCGACCGGATCCACCCGACTTGCTGCTACTCCCTCCGTCGCTTCTCACTGAGGACGGCATTTTAAATTGAGCGCTTATTTTGTAAGAGGCTAGAATGATATTTATAAATTATGTTGAATCGTTCACTGTCAATACCAATCAATATTCTACTACAGTAGGTGCTAGTTATTGTATAAAATGAAATTTTAGTTCAGAGTGGGTATCCCTCAATTTTCCATTAAAAATATATTAGATATAGTTATATCATTATTGGTATGCATGGTTAAGATATTTGATATATATGGAGTGATAGATACGTATTCGTATTATTTCAAGGAAACAAGGATGATGATGTAATAATTATTCATAATCCAGCAGGTGATAGCTATTGCTCAAGTTTATAATTAGAAGTAATCATAGGGTATTAGTCCAGTTGCTAAGACCCTGTTAGGTGAATTGCTCATTTTTTTAAGAAAGTGCCATTTTATGTCCAGATATAGCCTATTGTAACCTAATTCGATAGAAGGAGGACCCATTTTTTCGGGGGGCCGGGTCCCCCAGACACGTGTAACACGACGCCACTGCCCGTGAATAATTCTCAAACGATTTGATGGATTGACTAGGTAGGTCAAAAAAGCAGTACATGATGCCATCTTACCAGAAAAACAGCTTTCACAATGACTTGAAATCATTTGAGAAAGTTATACAGATTTTTGAATCTTCCCCCAGTGTTCGGACAGACGGACCTTGGGGGACAATTATTCACGAAATAGGGAAGATCCAGAGTGGGTCCTATGGAGTTAGCATACTATACGCTACATCTGGATTCTGGACCAAAAAATGGCACTCTCTTTTAAAAAAATGAACAATTTTAAGCTTAGCAGCTGGACTATCTATATATATATATTTCTTGTTTGAGGATATCCATCAGCATATTTTCTCAATAAGAATATGCAGTAGAATTCGGTACTACAAATACTTAAGACTTAAGTAAAACAGTAGTACATGTTAACTTGTGTAGGTATGGAGTCCATGGAAACTCCCAAGCAGTCAAGCACAGAAGCACGTATCTCACGGTCATATAGGTAGACGTCATTATTCTCGCTGGCAGTATATTGAGTTGTTAATGACAAATGGTCGTCTCTCTCCGCAACTAATCCCCTCAGATCCTCATGAACTGACTCTAGAGGAGGATCCTGTGGTAATCGCATTCTATGACGTTCTAATTGATGATTTCTCTAACAGCAGTATGTTCTTCTCTTTCTCTCCTGACGATCTTGAAGTTACAACTCCCTTCAGCAGCTCACAGACAGAAATGGAGACTACTTCCAGTTCGTATATTGATCCAGACTCTGACCTGTCAGGAGAATTCTCTACTGATACACCTAATACTACAGATACATCTTCTAGTGGTGGTCATACAGTAGGAGAGGATGAAGATTACTATTATGATTCAGATTTTTAAATTATATCCGATGAATGAGCTCATTTCAACACTTCATTTCAATACTCTACTCTGCTCTGCATCTCTGGGAGATCCTCTCTCAGGTCAGTAATCTAATTTGCTTATCACAGTTGAATCAAATTTCTAAAATATTGTATATTAATTAATTAATCCAAATAATAAGCATTTTCTATATTTCAGAATAAACATCAATCAGTAGAATTAATAGAAAGTTTGTAATTGAGATGCTCAGGGCCTCAACCTGGCGACTTTCAAAATCGTGAGATGTAGGCTGGTAGTATTAAATTTCTATGAAAAGAAGAAGCATTCTGTAGTAATTGTGACCTGAAGTCGTGCGACTCACGACTAGATCGTGAGAGTTGAGAGCCCTGGATACTATGCAATGTTGGCAGTATTCTTTTGGTAGACTCTTAAGTATTGGCTAGGCTAATTGTCCGGTGTAACAGTGACTAGTATCCTCATACTCAGAAAATACTGTTCTCTTGAACTAAACATTATTCCCAACTTTACGAGCAAATTTTGGAATAATTATTATGT
The DNA here is from genome assembly GCA_024704765.1 of Oopsacas minuta. NCBI lineage: Eukaryota > Metazoa > Porifera > Hexactinellida > Lyssacinosida > Leucopsacidae > Oopsacas > Oopsacas minuta. The sequence goes on from JAKMXF010000303.1 coordinate 81,254, forward strand.
AGTTGCGTACGAATCCGCGAGCAATCAAATACTTCACTATATGTACAATTTTGGAAGGGGAGGTTAACTCGGACAATTTGAACCGGCATATCGAGCCCCGTTCTTGTCTGTTTATGGCGCTCTTTTCCTCCGGACCCAAAATTACAAAATATTTACAAATCGACGTATCAAAACATCCCTGACTATTGTTATACTAAATATGTACAGTTTTGGAGAATAGTATATTATAACTAGTGTAAGAAAAGAACTAGAACTGAGTATATGTCAAGCTCTGTCAAACTATTTTCCATCGGTATTGGACTGTTAAGTGGGACTGTATTCGGAATATATCTATCACAGAATTATGAAGTACCCAAGGTGTTGAATATTGTGAAGGTATTCTCACAAGAAGCTGGAAAGGCTATTGAGAATATAGATAAGGTAGAAGAGATTGCTGATAAATTGAAAGCTTCAGACTCTGATAAACCGAATAAGTAGGAATTATAATTGTATGCTCTTGCTACATTAATTAAATACTATGTCTTATTTTAAGTTTTATTTTTACAGCTCCAACTGAGAGATACCCGATAAACTGAATTATTCTATCATTCGTGATATTTTAGTTACTAATATTATCTATCCTTATCTATTAGTGTGTATGAGAGGGCATATTCTCTTCAGTTTGGGATTTGGTATTTCCAGCAAGACTCAGCACTAATGAATTGTGAGTACAGTGGATGATAGTTATAAGACCACGTATTGCTACTCACAAGGGGTTCTTATAACCGGTATCTACTGTACTAAAGATGGGATCTATCAGTAATGCAAGATAACGATATCAATTCTAAAGATATAAATAATTATAATCATTAGACGGACAAATAACTTGTTGTCTGTTGTTGTGCTATGACAGAAAGTTTTATTCTTTTCTCTTCTTGAGTACCTCCTAGCTTCTGTAGTAGAGCTCCTTCTCGAGAGAATACTTTTATTTTACCAGCTGATTAGCCTCTGTATCGGAGAAACAGAATGAGTAACATCTTCTAGCCTGTGTATTCCTCTTGTAACTACAAGTAATGAGAGAATTGTGCTTATCAACAATTAGTGATAATACGTATAGACACAGGTTGTCTACTGAGCTCATAACATATACTTTACCCTCTAACAGCTTAACGTAATCTAACAAGTAATTGTGTATTGTGTTAGATGAATTGTTTGTGTCGAATTAATAATTATTAGTCATTACTGCTTCTCTCTTGTGATTACAATCTGCAACAAACACATCCCCGTTAATTAATCCTCCTTTTTTACCAATTCTAAAAAATGGGAAATGAGACACATTGATTGACAATACTCCTTTCCACCAGATTGATTGTTATGTTAACCTGTCCCTCACATAATGTAATATTGTATTCTCCTGTAACAAATAATACTCAATGTTATTTACTGTTTTTTTTTTAATCTCTTGACTACAACAAGATATCTACATAAGCAGATGTAATATATACCGGCATGTTATGAGATACAGGAATAAGCATGCGAAATTACCTAGCAAACGGTCATTGTATACTAAATATTTCCACTGTATGCTTCTTCTTTCATATCTTTTTTATTACTTCTTTCACGAATTACATGTTCCCCTTAAGAATTTCTTGGATAGAGACAGCCTCGTGTATTTAACAATAGAAGTTATCTAGGTATTTATTTCTATGAGAGAATATCTGTTAAGAAGCCTCGGTCATGATAAACTTGTTTTAGCTCCACATGACATTCATCTGAGCTGAGAATGCGAGGCGATGCCGATATGTATATTCAACTATTATTATTAGACGGGAATTCTAATGGGTTTTCCATATGGGAAATCCGATAGAAAGAAAATCATCCCCATTCCCATGGGAATTCCCATACCCACGCTGGCAACCCTGCATATATAGTAAATCACCCATCTCCCACGAGATAGGTTGGCGATTTGACAACATCAGTCATCTCCCTTTATCATACATTAGAAAATAATGAATTCAATAAGGTATAATTCATATAGTTTTAATCGCTAGAACAAAATAAAGTAAAGGAATCAAATATATTTAGGGATTACTTATATGTTGGCGGCCTACATTGTCGGCTAGCCGACAAATAAGGAATTATGGCCGACATATAAGGATTTAGCCGACAAATAAGGAATTATGGCCGACATATAAGGATTTAACCAACATATAAGGATAAGGACTATATAAGGATTTATAAGGAACATATAATGATTATAAGGAACATATAATGATTATAAGGAACATATAATGATTATTATAAGGAATGTTATATTGCTACACTAAGAGAAAGTATCTACATATATGTGCATATCTCTAATGACAACTATTACACTGTGACAAAGTACCAAATTTTCATTTGTTTTTATCTGTATTCCTTTTCTTCGTCCTAACATCGTTAAAGCTCCGTTTCCTTTTATTAGAAGGGCGCCCTTTGGATCGAACACGTCTAGGATTTAGGATTGTTGCGATACTTGGAATAATTGCTCCACTTTCCTGTGGTATAGGTCTTAGCAATTGGTCCATTTCAGCTAATTTACCTCTCATAAGCGAAAAAGTTGAATGGTCAAGTGAAGCAGATGAGTAATGTTTTAAATTCTGTTGTTAGCATATCACACCTTTCGTCTTTCGTTAGGATAGGATTATTTTGATCATTTTCTTGTAATTCTATTGCATTCTGACTACCAATACAGCTGTAGATATTAGAATTGTGATCTGCTTGATTCTCTATCTATTATGAGACGATACATTAATAGTTGAAAGAACACAAGGACACAACGTTGATAATTTGGCAAGTCATTACGTAATTTTGATATAACCGAGTGCTGTTGCAATAATATCTGTGCTGTATCGAATGACTACTTACCTTCCAGAAATCAACTATAGCTTTGTCGTGTATATTCGTTATTTTCTCGTGATGATAAACAATAAGCATGTGACGACATGGTAAGCCCCATGATGATGGGAATAAGCATATGCAAGATGTCAACGTTGTCTTACGGCTGGACTTAGTAAAAGCCTTCGATAACCCGAGGTCCATTGATGTTAATTTCTCCTTGTTGGTACCTCCCGACAATCCTTCTCTTTCAACTAGAATAAAGACAAAATACGTATTTGAATTAGCATAAATTATTATACGTGCACTCGAACTTCTTATCCGGACTCCGATATCCGGGTACCTCCCTCAACCGGGCACCATTTTTCCAAAAGGATTGAAATTGATTCGACCATTTCAATTTTTAGTAAATATTCCTTATAGTAGAGCTGTTTTACTCGTACTTCATATCTAACACGTTTCTTTGTAACTAAAAACCGTCATAACAGCCATATCCGTCCATATCGATATTTGTCCTATTGATTATAATTGGATCCAGAGTTGGAATCGGGATCGGGTTTCTCGGGTACGGTTCTGAAAAGTGGACCCGATTCCAACTGATTGGCCCTCCCATAGAGTTAATGTTATTTCTCAGATTCGGGCAAATTCTGACTTCCGGACACCCTACGGTCCGGCACTACCCGGATAAGAGAGGTTCGAGTGTACTATATTATTACAACTTCTTCCTTACCTGACTCTCTGACAATAGAGTTAACTTCATAAATCTTTCCTTCGCCAACGTTAAATATGGCATCAACACTATATTGCATGCACTGATCAATTTGTGCCTTTACAATCGCCAGTGCAAATGGTGTTAACTTAAGGTTTCGTTCTATTGGATGTTTAGATGAGTATGTAGCCATTTTAAGAGCTAACCGGGTTGCACGTCCTTCATTTTGTTCTGAAAGGCTCTTCCTATTTTCATCAATTTTATTCGCGAGATGTGTAAGAAGAGTATGTGCATTTAAAAACTGTTTGATCGTTGAGTGAATGGATTCTAAACGTTGTGTGGAATGAGCACCCAACGTGAGGTGTTGCCAGGTCCATCGTGATGCCCATTGAATTCTCTTGTCATATAATACACGTAAAAAAAGTTGAGCAGAATGGAAAACTTTCTCGTTATTCGAGTTTTGCCTGGATTGAACTAGAGCCAAAAGTTCTTTCCATTCTTGATCAAAATCATCACGAGATTCTGAATCTTGTTTTTTACATAGATTCCACCATGAATTTAAGAAAGCATTCCAACTTTCGCATAAGTTTTCATGTCGGCCACTGAAAAGAGGTTTAATATGTTTGACAATATTTTGGCCAATGTGAAAAGTGCAAAGGAGATGTATAGTGGAAGGGTATACATTTCTGATCGCTGCGGCCATAGCTGGGTCACCGTCTGTAATAATGATTTTGGGTGGATGTCGAAATGGTTTCAGGAATTCACTGAATGCCCAAGTAAATGCTTCCTCTGTTTCACGATCAAGTAGTGTACATGCCAGGACTTGAGTATTTCCATGTTTATTGACTGTACAAAAAGCGGCAAACTTAAGGGTATATTTATTTGTACCATGGGTGGTATCGAAGAGCACGATGTTAGCTTCAGAATTTTCAACCCAGCGTTCAAAACTATCAGTTAATGTCCAAAAGACTTTACTCATTGAGCTGTCTTCTGCTGTCTGTATAGCGAAATACAATCCTTTGGTAGATAATTGTTCTTGTAGATAACTGACGAAGTTCGTTGCATCAAAACTTCTTTCTTCAACACTTGGCTGAAATTTATTGTACACATCTTGATAAGACCAGTTATTGGAAGATGTTTTTCATGTGCTTTACTTATAAAAACTTGATTAATTTTTGATGCTGTGAGACCTGCACGTTTAAGCTCAAAGCCGAGGGTATTAAATTCGAATGGTATTTGTCGAAGGGAAGACTCCGCTAGACTAGCGCTATGACTTTCTACTAAATCGTGATTGTGTACAAAATTTCCTGTAACTACTGCCCAACCTTCAATACATTCTTCTAAACGAATGCTATATGGACAATTACACCTTTGTGTAATGGTATTTCGTTTTTCATTTGTGAGTTTGCCCTTTTTAGCTCTGTAGCAACTTAAAACCCTCTGCTTGCCTTTTCTAGATGTAGGTGTATAAGTTGAACTCCACACTAAGTTAAATCTCCCGCCACCAGTAGCAAGATCCAACGCCCATTCATTTAAATCTAATTTAGATGTCACATGAGATTCCCAAGGTCCTTTGGGCATATCATACGGTAGGATAGTAGACCTTGATAGAATCATTGTATCAATTCTTCTTCTGACATCCGTATGGGTTATTGATTCAGAAACACTCTGATTTTCAGAGACTTGCTCTGGGTCTACCTGGGAACATTCGTTAGGCGGTGAGTTTGTATCAATAGGATCTGGAAATTTCGAAATTATATATTGACTTTCAGTTGAAGAAATGGGACCAAATGGACCAGTATGATGATCAGGGTCGTAATTATGAAGATAATTGGGGTAGTCAATCATTTCAGTTGGATGTTCGATTTCATTGTATCCAGTTAGAGAACATGAATTAAAATCGAGGAAATAATTTTGTGAAGCTATAGCTGCAAAATATTCATCTGATTGATCGCTTGGTTCAGCCATGATAAATAGCTACGATGATTAATTCGCACAAATATAATAAATATTATCCGCAGATGGTAGGACTGAGTTACTGTGTCCCAATCAGAAAATGACCTTTTGAACCCGAAATTCAACCAAATTTGCCCAAAAATTGCATGTTAGAAATATACGTTCTCCTCTTTAGGATTACCACGATTTTGATTAATACGAATTATTATGCATATATGGAGAAATTCGAGGCAATTTATACGAAGTTAGAAATAGAAAAATTCCTTATATGGTGCCTAAATCCTTATTTGTCGGTTAAATCCTTATATGTCGGCCATAATTCCTTATTTGTCGGCTAGCCGACAATGTAGGCCGCCGACATATAAGTAATCCCATATAATTAACTCACATGAACCTTGATCCCAATAATGATTTGAATATTTGTCGAATCTGACATTCTGGCTTATAGATCTATTGGCTAATATAATGAATATAAAACATTATATTCATGGGAACTTTCTGTGAACAATTACAGAGTTAAATTGGGGCAAACATGATAGTTTCGGGAGACAGTCTACTGCACCTAGCAGCTCTTTCCATATCTGACACTCCATCACTGGGCGACAATTGAGGTAATGATTTATGAATTGTATACAGTAGTGCGGAATAATTGAATATAATGAATTTCTGTGAGAGCCTTACATATCTATTCTGAGTAGAAGAATACTCTAATATTTCGTGCTCGACTTTACATCTATATTATTCTCCAAATTACGATAAACTTAAAATGTTTTCATTGATCGTGTTTAGTCCAGTTTATTTTCAAGGATATAATAACTATCGAAAAGTTGATAGATTTCGCTGTTTCAATCCTCTATAATGTAGTAATGCTGAACAGCAACAAAACTTTACGATCTCTTCAAAGTCCTAGGAAGGTAGGACAATCGGAAACTATCCTCCAATTTCCTAACACGTAAAGACACACGCATAAGGAACCCAAAATTATGCGCTCCTTGAGCTGAGCACCTTTTCTTGGAATGCGGGCGTAATAGCCAAAGTAAAAAGAAGTGGCAAGGATTGCACCTCCTTGATATAGTTTTCTTCCCAGATGATCTTTTTTGGGGTTCATTTTCGAACGGGGGTGCACTTGAAAGAAATGCATGATTGTATGTGATTATGTGAAGGAAGTAAATTCTTGCGGTTATATAAGGTAGAATTTGGTATTGCGAGGCACTATTGCACACTTTCTGATTTGATTGGCTGTTTTAACGTATAAATTTAGTGTTTTGAGTACTAATGATATAGCTTAAGTAGTTGAATTACAATTACAGTAGAAACATACAAATCTGACACGGTTGAAATTAATTGTGTCGGATTAGTAAATCGTCTGACTATCCAGATTAATTTATATTGTCGAAACTCGTCGGAATTGTTCAAAAAAAGGAAAAAGGGGGTTTCTCTAACGGGCGATGATCGTTCTGAACGATGAACACCAATTAGTATGGAAATACTATATATTCTATACAATATCGAAAGGACACTTTTCAAATCCTGAGAGTCACCTTTGCTATTAAATTATACTAACAAAGGTGTCCACCGTTCGAAAGGATCATCGCCAGTTAGACAAACTCATTCAAAAGAATTTTTCTTACCAGCAACCTATTTGGTGACGCGGATCATTTGTTTGCTGCCATGTTTGTATAAGTAGGTTGCTGGTTAGAAAATCCATTTCAAATACCAAGGTCGCAGCCGAATAAGGATATATTCGGTAGGATCAAATAGTAGTCGAAATCGAGCTTTTTTGCCCCCAAAATGTACAGAAAAGAGGAAAAAATAATCCGTTTCAACTACTAGACCAATATCAAGAGGTACAGTGAAGATATATTTCAACCAAACTAACATTTGTGATTGACATTTTCTGAAAGTACCTGGATGTTATCGGGTGTTATTGAAATCACAAAAGTAAACATCTCCATTTGATTCATCGATTACTAGACTCAGAGTTAGAGGACTTGAATATTCCCTGCAATTCCATATTTACCAACTTTGAAAGTATCTATCTTTAGTTCATAGTTGAGGATACATATGTTACCCTGGAATTATGAATTCTATTCCCACAAATAATTTCGTAATACAATTTATTGTTAATAAATGTTGGTCTAAATAGAATTCCCAAGAATCTAATATTTTACACTAGATAAAATTACATGGCCTTTAGTAACATAACTAGAATTACTACGTATATATGTCACGATGATCTCAAAATTAGCTGTCCTGATCTCGCATAATGCAGACACACAATCCTCTTGCTGGACACGGCTCTTAGTAATAGACCCCCTCACTGGAAACACACTAGATAAGAGAGAGGCTACAGGAGTAGACGGACGCTCAGTGACTATAGTAGGGTCCCCCAACTCACAAATAGGAGACTTACACTTCATCGCTTCAAGCGTGACCTCACGAATCACACGATTCCTTCCCAGCAGAGTTTCAGGCAATGTACACAGCACACAAGCACCTATACGCTGTCTCGTATCCTCATTAGATGGAACCTACTATCTGGGAGCGGTGGGAGAGAGAGTACATGTATGGGAGAGTTGTACAGGTAATCAAGTGTGTGTACTATCCCAGCATTATCAGTCCGTGTCTGCACTAGCATTCTCTCCTGACGGTAACTATCTTATTTCTGGAGGGGAAGATGGTATTATATTTGTATGGAGATTCTCTCTAGTAATATCAGCTGCTTATATGACACAGTTCAGTTTGGTAACTGTATCACAATCTGTACAGCACGAGTGTAATGAGGCTAGACTCAAGTACACACTTTCTGAGCACTCTCTCCCCATCACCTCCCTTATCTGTGGGGTGGGAGGGATGAGGGGATTCCTCTACTCAGGTTCTGTGGATCACTCCTGTAAAATATGGGACCTGCTACGCGGGGTGTGTATTGCTACTATTGCTGTTGGGGGAGTAGCTAGTTGTCTAGCTACTGACGTCACTGAGAGGTTGTTATTGATAGGAGAGAAGCATGGAGAAATTATAAAGATAAAGATTAGCTTCTCACTACCTCATGTGGTTACATCTCTAGACATTGGTGAGAATAACCGCGATGAATCTTCTACAGCTACACAGCATCTGACAGAAGTCACAAGTCTGGTTACACTTCGTGACAATATTCACTTCGTGTCTAGTGACCGGAGTGGTCAGCTGATTACCTGGCATCTGGACAGCTTACAGCCTATCAGACGGTTAGAACTACATGATGCTATAACAAGTGTACTGCTACTACCTGTAGCTATTAGCAGAGCTTATTATGGTTACTCTAGTGGAGGTAAGTACTCAAACTCACTTATTAAACCACCTCCTCCTAGTTGGATTACAGGAACAGCTAATACACATAGAGAAGGGCTAACTCTCTTCAGACAGCTTAGAAATATACCTATAGAGACAGGTGAGGGGAGAGTATACACGGGTAATGAGGGGATAGGAACAGAGGAGACAAAACAAACAGAAGAATTCATTAACACAAGAATTGCAAATAACGAACATTTCAAGAAGTTAACTGCTAGTCTAGATGATATGTATAAGAAGGCGATTGAGTTAGATTTCAATTATTAGGCAGCTGCTAGATTGCACCTTATTTTAGTTCCACGACTTGGGTCTGATGTCACCTCCCCGGATTTATGCACCCTCAAACGGTAAGGTTGGCTTCGCCTCCCTTCCTCAGCTCCGACCGCGACCCTGGGGGTGGGGATCCAGCATCCTCTGCCCCACCCCCCCATAGGCTTAGGCGCGGCCACAAATTATCACGTTCGTGGCACGCCAAATTGCCCATTGCAAAGCAGTAAGGAAATTTTCATGTTTGAGTGCGGTGATGGCTTGTACTGCACTGCATACTGACTCATAGCTGTTACACAAAACAAGTGAAGCAGTTTCTTAATTATAAAATCATAAAATTTCACAATATAGAACAAATAAGATATCAAATGAACGGATAGTGATATGGTTACTTGTCTTTTGGCTTTTTGATAGAGGGCTTCATCCACCCAAGTTTCCTAAGATATCTTGCTATGACCGGAACCCCTCCTATCGTGATGCCTAATCTGAAAGGAAGGAGTAATTTGTGCAACAAATAAGCAGCAGCAAGTGTTGAGAAGCCAGCTGTTTTCTGACTTACTTCCATACCAAAGTAGTTGAGTACTCCTTCTACATTAACTCCCACATGTATCACAGCATAACATGTTCCTAATGATATACACCCTATTGTTAGATAGAGTCCCATTGCTAGAGGTCCATACTCCTTTAGGAGTACTTTTAATTTCTGTGTTCTAGTCATATTTTTTTCTGTTTGTTGATTACTGAAAGAGCGACTATGTGGGGGTATAGGGAGTATACTGGGTTGGTAGCGAGTAATGCTACAGCAGTGAGTAAGTGTAGGAGAGAAGAGAGTAATCTTTGATTTGAGAGAATTACTGAGTATAGGTATCCAGCGTATACGAGAAATTAGCATTATGGTCTGATAATCTATCCAAATAGTTTATAGTTTCTACCTATTAGTTAAGTGTGTAGTGAAGTACTGTTGTATGACAGATTTACTACCTCTATTACTGGTACCATGGATACTCTATATCCATAACAGAATTATTACCCTTTGATCATGACATGAAATTGTATAACTCAACTCTTAGTTCTTATCACACTGATAATATACATTTTCAATAGTTTCTTTGATTCTGCTTGAGAGTTATATTACATAACTACAGTTTTAGTGATACGATGATCATTGAGTAGTGGATGACCTACTAACTTTCATGATTTGTGTTTCTTAGTAATGTGTCCGGATGGTCAATTAATTGTCTAACCCTAACGTAACTGTTGTAATTCATCAAATTCATATTTTATTTTAGAATATATAATTGCTATTATATTTAGTAAAAGTAACAATTTCGAAATATATAAACTGAGTAGACATATTGCCATTAGTATAACTCTCAAGCAGAAACAAAGAAACTATTGAAAGTGCATATTATCAGTGCGATAAGAACTAAGAGTTGAGTTATACAATTTCATGTCATGATCAAAGGGTAATAATTCTGTTATGGATATAGAGTATCCATGGTACCAGTAATAGAGGTAGTAAATCTGTCATACAACAGTTACTCATGGAAAATTGAAGAAATAGAATTCGAATCCACAGTTAATTGTGTCAATAGGCAAAAAACGTGGGCTTATAACATACCTATGAGTGTAAATCATAACATTCTTTTGAAAGTTAATCATATTAGAAAAATAGTTATAAATTATGTAAAAACATTTCGAATAATGTTCGGAAAATAAAGAGTCTAATATTTCAATGAAAATCGTATCAAAACTAAATTAGATGAAAGTAGAAATGTTGCCATTATAAGTAGTAAGCTAGCTAGTTGGAAGGGAGGGAGAGATTGTTATTCTGTTATCTCAATCTCTGAAACTACTTTCCCATTCTTATTTGCCATTTGACCATTCGTCTCCACTTTTTTCACAGGCCTCCTCCTCTTGATATAAGTTTGATAGTAAAAGTTACCAAACAGAATTAGGAAAGTTATGGCATATGTAACAAATGTAAATTGCATCCACATAGGGAAATTACAATTTGTTCCAATGGTGTATGCGCCTAATACTACTCCGCTGCCAAACTGGGCCTATGAGAATATACAGTATAAATACTCAATGAAAATTGGTTACAATATTAGTGAATATTAATTTACCAATTGTAACTCTGTTAAGTATCTCTTCCACCAAAGGAAGGGCCGTAGCCCCTTGAAAGAAGATAGTCCATAGTATGTGTACATCACAATATGAACAATAGAGTTGAGAATAGCACCAAGAGTAGCTACAGTGAAATCTCGTTAATACGAACACATTTAATACGAATTTCTGGTTAAGACGAACAGAATTTAACACAAATTTAGTCCATACAATGGTTACTCAATTGTCATTACTCCGGATAAGGAGTACAAATTTCGACGGTCCCTTGATGTACGTATTAACGAGGTTCTACTGCATATCGAATTATATAATCTCATAATGTTATAAATAATTAGCTCTAACCAGATCTACTAAAACAGCTAAAATAATAATACTCATACCAAACGACTTACGTACATTGTCCTCCTGCCACACATATACAAGAGAGAAATAATATATATAATGGGTATATTCAAGTTACGTAGTATAATTGATTGTATAATGAATTTTAACTGACCTGCTACCCAAGCTATTCCCATCCACCAAATAGCAAACATAGTAGCATGATGGTAGATGTGGAGGAATGTTATCTGGTTATTCTTTTTCCGTAAAATGAAAAATATCTACAAACAATGGTAATTTACTGAACTTATTCGTGAACAACTTTAATTACAACTTACTGTATCTAAGAACTCTATACATTTTGAGAAATAATACCACCACAATGCATTAGCTACCTATCAGGGAGAGAGAGATAAAATAAAGGTAAAAATTTGAAACCTATTAATCTGTTAAGCCCGAGATATTTAATCCAATTATTGCCGAAGTACTTAATAGCTCCTACTCCACGAAATTATTGGAAGCTTGTTCAGTAATAGAGCAAAACTTAGAACTGAATGATTGCAAAAAGATAATTAACAATTATAGGAAATTTATTAGATGTTGAGCTTTGCCAGTAAAGTATATACCCTCATATGTCCTGGATGTGTAGAGTATATCATAGGTTGACATAGCCACGAGTATTCCACTTCTTGAGCACCAAAGAAAGCCTGAAATATGAATATTAATACGTAATTGTATATCATAACATAATAAGTGTGTAGCAGTTATAATATTAATATTATCCTTACTTCAGTGGCTATGTAGGTAGACAATCCAACCATGGCAAAGTTGTAGAAGAATAGGACGAACTGTAGGTCCCACTCTTTCCTGTTCTTCATCAAAGTGGGTCCTAGTAGGATGATGAGCATATATAATGCTACCAGGAAGAAGGTAGGGAAAGGAGAGCTCATCAGAAACCAGTCTTTAGTTCGGGGATCTAATCAAACAGGTAATTATAACTACATAATATTCTGCCTAACTCTTATCCAAGTAGTTGTCACTAATAGACAATTAGAGAACTGTACAAGTAAAGAACACGGCATGAATAAGTATGATTTAGAATAAACTCACCTTCCAACTCAAGCGCAACTCTGTACATCTCGAACGGATCTAACGTTATCATCTCCATCTCACTAAAAAGCCTACCTATAGAACTTGTATTCAAGTATCTATCTTTAGGAAGCCACTCACTCCCCGGCATCATCTCTACTCCTGCCATTACCTAACTATCTAACCTGGGTAAAATGGGACATGAAATATACCAAAGTTATAAAAGTTATAGTTTGTATCATTACATACACAAAGGTCAGGCCTTATGGATAATCATAGGCTCATGACATACCCAGACACATGTTAGTGTTTTGAATTCTCTATTTCGAACTCTCAAAGACTCGAAACTTAAGTTTACGGCCCGACTGATCAGGTTCACGGCTCTGACTGCGTTCAGCGGCCTTAAGAGAACGGAAAAACAATTAAAGTTGTATTTTAGTGACGTAGATTGGTTATTAGAATATGCTCTAGCTATCTACACTGAATTAAAATATTAAAGTATTGCATTTGACAAGAACATGGGTATGTTCACATACGCAGGTCTTTGTGGGTCTTCTCGTGTGTAACTTGTTCAAGATATATGCACAATATAGTGTATACTCATTTATACTGAAAGGGTCAAGAAGGTAGTAAATCTGAAGCAAGAGCTTCTAAATCAGGAGCACATACCATTCGTCCAGATAAGTAACCAAGGTGAGTTAAGTGTCCCTGAGCAGAGCCAGGAGGATGATCTATAACCACAAGTTCCTGCAAGAAATCAGCAGGAGTTGCATTCAACAAATCAAATGTAGCATCTCCTATTTTCATAGATACTCTCCCTGATTCATGAATCCGTATATTACCTAAGCTTCCTTGTGGCAGATCTTTTAAGCCAGACAACTCAGCTTTACCATGCTTATGGGATGCTAAGTATTGCATTTCTGTTTCATCTGGCTTACGTGGTCTCTTTATCTGTAAATTATAACCAATAAATACCATGTGTTAATTATGGCTAATAATTAGGTGTTTCCCAACTTTTATCACCTGTGAACTACCTCCCGTAGACTGTAATACAAATTTTGAGATCCTGAGGACCCCGTGTTGGGAACAGCTAAATTAAGTTTATATATTACTGGAAATTTGTCAGGCAGCTGTAGGAAGAGAATCTGTGCTTTGTCATCTGTAGAGTTGAATAGTTCTGATGGAAATGATTTGTCTATTTCTTGATGACCTGGTGAGACACGAATAGGATCCAATCCTGGCCAGGGGGGAGTCAGCATGCGTGGCTTAGAATTCCAGAGAGATAGCATATCATCTTGACACTGCTTACCCAATATTTTAGCGTTAAGAGCTCTGTCTAGCGGTAGGACACGGGGAATAGAGTCGTCATAAGGATCTAAGTGTTCTTCAGAGTTGTCCTCATCTCTGTCTGCATTAGAAGATGTGGGTAAATCGGCTAGAAGTATAAATATATAAAAACTGGTGCCGAACGTCGTAAACCAACACAGCAAGTGAAGTGTAATATCTCCAGTTATCCCGCTTAATCGAGCCAGGTGGCCTGGATGCGAATTTATATATTAAGCATTACTGTACGTAAAACATAATGATTTGAGTGATATACTTATACAATTACCATCTGTTTGCATTTCTTGCTCCAAAATCAAATCAGCCTTCTTATCAAGTTCAATTTGAGATTTCTTAATTACTTTCTCAGCAAGACCGCAAGAGAATATAGAGGTTGTAACAAATACGTTATTCCTTCGCTTGTTCATCTCAATTTCTCTTTTACTGTCTGGAAACTGTTGTTTTGAAAATTGGTATTTATTCGATGAGTTAGTTTTCAATTTGTTGTGGAATATTGTAGCATCATTATTTGGCCGTTTATCTTTTTGTCTTTCAGAAGTTTCCTCTGAGTTTTCAGAGGGTGCAGGTCTCTTACGGTTATTAGGAATGTTTGGAGTGAATAGCACCTTTTTAGGTTTATTTGTCCCAGTCAATTTTAAATCTCTACTCGGCCGTAAGGTCGGTAGCTTTTTCGTGGCATCAAGAGACATAACTAGACAACACTACACTAGGAAGTTAACAATTATGACGTAATTATTTATTTAATATTCTCTGAGCGATTATAATTATTTGTAAATTTAATGAATTTATTGATACGTATTCTGTTGCTAATTATATTGTAGCGTATACCAACTCCAGACAGTACTATATCATCACTTTAAGATCTAGCGAAGTAAGCTAATGAGATTAACTAGTATCTTAAGTTCTAGTAACGAACTTATGTCTCTGGTATGCGTATAATTTGACCCCTGGATGGGTGTGGTACAGTATAAACAAATTTACAGACTAGTGATATTAATCTAATAATCAGATTATCGTATGATTTGGAGGTTGATCGTGTGTGATGTATGATAAATGACGTGAGTTGAGAGCGGCCCGAGTTTGTAGTATTCTAATATAATTTTCCGAATACCCCAGTTCATAACATGCTCTGCCCATATAATTTTCTAAATTTAGTACCATGCTGGCCGTAGATATGGATATCCCTCCGGATGGATATCGACGTTTTTGGTCAGATCCAATGGGTATTGTCACAGATGCCAAACTAGCGGCCCACCAAAGCGTGAGCTTTTGCATTTAGACCCGCGAAAAAGCGTGGACTCGCTGGTTAGCGGTGAGAGTTGGCATTGCTGATTGTGGAATGTGGATATCCTTTTCGATTTTGTACTTGAGAAATATTTTCCACGGTTGAGGGATTTATACGATAATTAGCCATACTACATATTTCTTTTCATGTAATTGGTTGAAAACTTGTACTAATTGAGAAATAATAGCAATGCCATGTAGTCCCTTATACTTATACATATATACAAAGTTATAATTGACAATCTCTTCACTACATTATCTATATATGAAATTGAATTCCATTAAATCAGTCGCGATGTAATGAATGGAAGATTCCAAGATAAGTGTACCAACTACATATATGTACCGGGAATTCACAACAAAAATCATTTGACTCTGAGGTAGACTGCCAAATCAATCTACCTCACTCAGAAAAGAAATACGCCTCGTACCTCTCCTGTGGATATTGTTCAAATACATTTATGTGATACAATTTGACCTACGAAATGGGTAAACCAGAGTGGCATAACTACAGCGAAAGCCCACCAGGAAAACTGTAGTAATAAGGAGTCAGGCATCAATGTCTACATAATATGCCTCAGGTTTTAGAAAAATCCCTCAATATCAACGGATAGCCTGGATTAGGATAAGGATGATTTTCATCTCCACGGAAAGCCTGAAGTTTACTCAAAGATATTTCGATATCAGAATTTATTTAATTTCAAATCGAATAATAGTGCAATATTGATACTATCCCAAATCTAAAGTGCTACAAAAAGGTTGGTTGTATCGTGACCTACATATTATCGATACTATAGTTCTATATATTTACTTGTTCAAATAGTAATCAACCTTCAAGATAATTTCTTCTAATTAGAGTAATTGTCAAATACGACTAAGCAACGGCCCAGAGTTTGTTAATTGTTATGCAGGTACAATACGTCATAAAACAAACTTGCACGCTAGTTAATATTAAAACAGCCCCAGAGTAGTACCAGTTTAAGAAAACATTCTCTATAATATATTTATAGCAGTACAATACATTGATTGTATGAATTAGCAATTGCAAGCTGGCTAAAAACGCTTTATAATAAAATGCATAACTAAACAAGGGTCGCGCTCCAAACAGCAATTTTTTGATAGAATTCGAGCGTAGACAGTCTGGAGGGTCTGTGCCAGTTGTAGTTTAAGAGATATCTGAGTCTTCTTTAGATTATGTTGAATTGTAACCTGTAGAATATCTGATTAATATGTATTGTTAATTTGAGATGTAGAGTATGGTTTATTCTAGAGCACTATTCCAATTACAACATATACATACAGATGCAGAGGCGCCGAACTTTCTAATAACATCAACGATGCAGAGGGGGCTCACATATATAGCTCTATGAGGCTGTAACCAAGCTTTCTCAAGACCCCCCCGGTTCGGCGCCTATGTACAGACATTATAAAGTAATTACACAAGACGAGAAGGTCAAAACACATGTATTTTTTATTTTCTTTCAATAAGGTAATTTGGATCATTTTCAAATAGGTATACCTGTTCAATGCTCTATTCGGATTAGTTAAAGTTCGAATAAACGAATGTGTACTGAATAGATAAGTACCTTTATACTTGGAATTCTAGTTAGTAGGTTGATGCTGTGTTGCTGAAATATGAATTGGCTAAAAACAAGAAAAGTTTTAAAATCTCAAACTGAATTACATTCAAATATAATAAGATGTAATAATTTCAAAAACAGCAAAATTGACAATATTTGAACATTAATTCTAACCATGAATCCCTGATCCCATATATTCCTATTGAGTAGAGGGTCACTATGTAAGGAGAGAGGAGGAATTAGTGAAGGAGCAGATATAACAGTAGGAACTTGTGATGGATCTGTGAGTGCTGTTGCTATTCCTCCCTGTAGAACTGCTAATGGTCGATCAACTATAAATAGAATTGTTATGAGATTACTTTACGCTCGTTTGTTAGGAGCTTAAGGCTATTGACAGGGCATCGGGGATTTAATAACGTCATAGCGGCCCAGCCACATTTGATAAGATTATTTACTTGTAGACTGCCAAGAATAAGTTTTACGACTCTTATTCTCTTATTCGATTTAATTGATATCATTTATTACAATTTCAGTACTTTTCCATCTGATATGCATTCTCAATCCAGAATCTCGAAATTATATTCTGTTATTGTATGCGCTACTATCGTTATATACGTGGTTATATACAGAAGGTACAATATTATGTATTTACATTTAAGGGGCTGACTCAGGTGGAAGGGTTGAATTCACTGGATAGAGGCCAGTGTTGACTATTTGACTCCGTACTGACAACCCTCCTGAAAGTAATCAGCCCAATTAAGTACGTAATCCTATAGGAAGTTTGTACTACACATACCTTGTGGATTTAAAGACTGGGGGTGTGCCCCTAGAGCAGCAACAGTGCTATGAGCACCAATAATGTGGCTAGTAGCATTTTCTAGTGATGTGAGTAGAAAGGACTGTACAGGAGGAGCTATACCTGTCACCAGTTGCTGAGGCAGACTTACTGAGGTAGGATAGACTACAGCTGCTGATACAGATGGTAATACGGTTTGTAGAGGGACGGTGAGATGCGGATGATTGGTCTGAGAGAGGTGGGGTAGAGGGTATATAGATGATAGGTTTGATTGGAATCTATCTGGAATAGAATAAGGTTCTGTTCTATTAGATTGTCTGCGTGTACGCATCCTGCTGTTAGTAAATTGGCTCTCTAATCTACATAATAGATAGCAGTAAATACCAAATAATTTAATAAAGAATAATAGTTACTGACCTTTCTGAAGACTCGTTTAGATTATTCAATAACCAAACAGCTTCAGCATTTTGTGCTAGCTCATCATCGTGTATATTAAACAGCGCTGGGTCCACAAGTACATCTAGTAATAAAATAAATAATACGGGGAACTAATTTCTCAGAAGTATATTGGCTCTGAAAAGTGCTAGTAATGAATTCTCACAATCCATTCACCCCATTATGCAGTGGATCCGGCTTAATGTCATACCCCTCGTGCACGAGTGTTTATGACATTATCCGGGAAGTAAATTTCCTGCTAATTTCATTATTCTCGTGTGAATAGGACATTATCCGGGATAATCTGGGAATACAATTGGAATACGTAGTATGGATGTACGTGCTATGACGTGTTTAGTACTAAATGGCAGTACGTGTAGACACACCTATATGCAAACGAGTCTTTCACACTGTTTACTTAAATATAGTATATTTCCACAAGTTTCCTTCTAATAAACTCGATTTCGCGGATAATAATAAGCTATTATCCGGGAAGGATACCAAATCTGACTACATTTTTATGAGAATAAGACTCAATAACAGAGTTGTTTTAGTAGAAAGAAACTAAAATGGTTTCGAATTTGAACATTTTATGATAATAAACGTGATCCACTATAACAGTAAGGTTATAAAGAATATCCTAGCCTCATATTATTGTAGATGCAAAAGCATGGAGGCTAGCGGAATAGTATTCATCCATGGTGGAGGTGCGGGGAGTATGATAGGAGAGAGCATGTGGAAACAGCTGATCAGAGAGCATGGTATCTCTGTAGAAGGAATTAAAGACGACTCAATAATGTTTGACTGTCCGGGTGTAGCATTTCAAGAAATAGATAAGGGGCTTTACAGACCTCGGAGCCTGTTTATCGACCCTGATGCACAGGACGTAACCAGGATACGTAAAGGAATGTTAAAGAAGTTATGGAGCCCTGATACTAACTTCGTTACTAGTAACAAAGACACAGGTAATTTATACACAGAGGGGTATTATACAACGTATTATTCTGTGAATGAAGGAATAACAGAGAAGATTAGACGACTTGTAGAACCAATTGATCAGCTGGAGGGGTTCCTCATATCCAGGAGTGTGAGTGGTGGAACAGGCAGTGGATTAATGAAGAGAGTTATGACAGACCTAATGAGAGATTTTACTAAGCGACCTATTGCAGAAGTATGTCTATTTCCGTCTACGAGATATTCAGATATGCCAATAGAGCCATATAATGCTATGTTTGGTATAGATACTACAGATAACAGTAACTGCTATAGCATGCTACTCAGTAATGAAGGAGTAGGGGAGTATATAGCTAATGCATTCTCTAAGCCATATTGTACTATGTCAGAGATAAATTCTGTTATAGCTAGATTAATGTGTAATGTAACTTGTCAGGCACGTATGAGCGGAGAGAGGGTCTTAGAGAAATTGATTAAGACAGCAGCTTATTCCTGTCGTGCATTCAACATTGCTATGCCCAGTTATTCAGTATTATGTCATGAAGATAACAACAAGCTAATTGAATGTAAACTTGACCTCACAAGACAAATATTCCAGGATTACACTCAGTTGTTGGGTTACCCATTAAGTAAATCAGTAGGAAATTATCTAAACTATCAAGGTAACACGTCAGAGTTAGAAGCTCATGGGATACTGACGTCATCAGGTAGTTTTGATATTTCTAAACTGTCAACAAACACATCAATAAATGCTATAGAGAAATGGGTACCAACAAGGGTATTTGAGGATAGCTCAGCTCCTTATTGCGAGCTAGCACATGTAAGTGTAAACGTGGGTGTGTGTCAGGCACTGAAAGACCTGGCTAAGAAGTACGATAAGTTAATGTCTACTAGAGCATATATTCACTGGATAGTAGGTTGTGGTATCAGTAGTGAGTGTGTGGGAGTAGAACGAGAAGAAGTACAAAGTTTTATTCAGGATATTTCAGAAGTATTAGAATGAAATAGCTTATGAGATTGTGTTAATTAATATGTTTATGGAATTATAGACTTTATTATTAAAAGTTTAAGATAATATCTTACCGTCCACAGGATCTACAGGGTTAACATGTGTATGTGCTATAGAAGAGGAGTTCTGTCCATCTAGAATGAAGTACGAAGCAGTATCCATGTAAGTTGATGGGAAGTTAATAGGAGAGGTATTTAGCTGACTATATGTAAGGATGTTAGGAGTACCTACATATGCAGACAAGAGGGAGGGGTATACGAGGAGAGGGGACCAGACGGGCTGTGTTATTACAGGGGTGTTACCAGGATTAACGCCAGTAGGAGGTGCTTGTGATAGCAATATGTCTGGTGCTACGTTAATACGTGGTATAGCTGAGTTTATAGAAATACCAGCTACTGGTGGCCACACTTGTCCTGCATGGGATGAGTTAGAATTTCTCATCTATTGGATAGCGCATAGATAAACTATATACAGTAGAGTTCGTCTATTAGCAATTGCCTTAATAGCAAGATTCACTTATTAGCAAGTTTTTTCAGTTCACGGAGCAAAGTTATAAGGATTTACGTATAAACAAATTCACTTATTAGCAAGAACTATTTAGGATATATACACACACGTGTCCTACAATATCCTTATACGTATTATATTATCACATATACGTATGTACGTGTACATACAACAATATTATTTATCAAATTGATTGAGTTGTTCTATTAGCAAGTTTCTCGTGCAAAACCCGACTTGCTAATAAGCGAACTCCACTGTAGTATATATTGTATTAAATATACGTATGCATTGTATATACTTACCAAACCATTTGTCCCGCTAAGATTACGATTCTCCATTTTCTAGAATAATAACGGAAATATATCAAAGTAAATCTACAGAATTGACATAATTAAATAATACATCAATGAATATTAGAATATCTGTTCCATTCCAATTCTAAATATTATAATTCTATCTTACCTTTGTTAGAAATTTAATGTTTGCATCCTAGAAGAATATAATATTAATAAATAATTAGCTCTTAAGCTAACCATACGCCATGCCACTTTGTTCCATGTTTGATGGATAATTGGACATTCACCATAATAGCATGTATGATGGCTAAGGTCTCACAAAAACAGTATTGTAATGCAAACAAGATAAAGGCATTGGTGTCAACACTAGCAGTACATTTATAATTCACACAATGGAATATGAAAAATTTTCTGAATATGTATCTCATCTAGCTGGAATAAAGACGTGTCCATTTTGTGAATTCCTAATTCTATATATTATACAAATTTAATCAAATTTTATTAGGGAATTTCTTACAAATATTCAAAAGGAAATTATCTGAATAAGAATCCCAGTTCGCCTTTAGAGTTATTTTACGTCCTCTAATAAAATAGCATTATCTTTTCAATCTATATAATATTATAATAAATAACCTTGAATACACAGAGAACACATTCCCTTTTCTCTGAATCCCACACGAGTTGGAGAATCAAATCATTCTTCTTTTTCTTACTGTAACTAATGCGACACACGTAGAACTACAAAGGTATAGGACGATAACAAATGTAGCAATTAGTAATGGAAGTCCGGGATAGAAACTAGAACTATTGTAAGAGTTTGTTAAACATGAATAACAAATCGGAGAGTGAAAGGTTAAAGAATAATCGTGCATCCATAAAACCTAAATGCTACAAGGCTCTAGCAGAGATAGCTTCACTGGAAAGCGAGATGGTCAAATAGCTCAGTATGAAATGCTATCGTGTAATCGAGAGAGAGTTGAGAGAACTCTAATATCAGTGAAGACTTACCATTTTCTCAACGAAGAAATTCTCCATATTTTGATTCCTATCTGTTATAAAGTCAACTTTCACTATTTGATTCATTCTCTTTCCGAGATCTAGCGATTGTTCACATTCTTTGCTTCCACTCTGAATAGCAAACTTTAAATTAGGCGGCCAGTATATGGTGTTACTAATAGAGAGGGAATATATTAACTACCTTTATGGCAAGGTTGAATTTGTTTTTGGAAATTAACGCTAATTTGAATAATTATTAATAAATCCTTCCATCTGTTCACAAATTTCAGAGATATGGAAATCTATAAAAATATGTAATTTTAGGCTTCAATAATTACATTTTTTCCACAATTATTGAAAACTTACATTTCTTGAGAATCGAAAGAAAAGAAGTGGGCTTGTAGTGTTGTTGGAGTATGACCCTATTGCAGATGTCAAGAAGACTTAAATACATAATTTTCACAATGTTTAACATATTACAATAACTAACACTTACAAGAAGTTGAATGTGTCCAGTCCATTTGAGTAATTTGTGCTGAAGAAGAAAGTTGAAAGCTAACATGTATTTTTATACAAATTAATCAAATTACCTTACATTTAGTTGAAGTAATAATTGTTGAATATAAGGTTGTGGTTTTGTTTTGGAGCAAAATGGTTGATGTTCCTAGGGAAATATGGGAATTTACACTTTCAACTTGTTATCTAACTTGTTAACTCACTTCTATCTGTTCACTTGGAAATACAATTTCACAATATAAACAGGGCACAGGTTTCTTTTCACACTCCTGCTGGTGAGTGGAGAATCTATCCCGCGTGAAAATAGATCCACAACTGAATGGACATTTAATTTCTATAAACTGACAGACACACAGATGATCCTATGAGAGATTACCATATTAATTAAGATAATGATTTGATTATATAATAACTATAGGAATAATATCTATACAAATAATGGAATAATTTGTATGTTAAACTTACTTCTAGTTCTCTCAGTTCTCCTTTCCAAACACAACCAGGTTTGGAATTGTTACAAAGTACACTCAGAGACAAGACTTCTCTTCGAGCGAAATTATCAGGAAAAAGCTATAGAAAAAGTAACTATGAGCTAATTTCCAGTACTCTTAATTCGATAATGAAGTTACACATATTAGATATAACAATAGAATAGTAACAGTAGCATGGTACCACTGCTCAATCGTCATTATTATATGTTTTCAAGCGATAATTCGATATATACGAAAATTTCGCTATATTCGTGTTCGTTGTAACTTGTAGGGGGAGTTGACTATGATAGCAACGGGATCTAGAGACAGCGATAATTACTTTGATATAGCCGATTGAATTTGTGTTACTTTGATGGTTTAGGACCTTATTTGTTCAATTTCAGACTTCAATGTAAACATTTCGATATAACTGGAATTGACTGTATCAGTATTCGATACATTATGCATTGGCAAAAGATCTATAACCTAAACATATCCCTCAAATCTTGCATGTTTCGAATCTCCGTTATACCTCGTATAAATATTGTAAGATAATCACCAAGCCAGTATAATTCCCAAAAGAACTGATTAATGTGTCGAAAGCGAAATATGATAATCCAAAGGTCAGGAAATGCGAAGGAAAAACGTCAATATTAGCGCCTTTAGGTGAATTAAAGCTGAACAAATTCTGTCGATGATGTCATTGAACTTTTCAATGGTAACATCGTACAGAGAAGTGTATTACACTTATTCAGGCTGTTTGTTGCTAGTGTTACATAATTAAGTGATTGAAACGAGAATTCAACCAATTTGTTATTGAAGAATTTCAATGACAGAATTGTATTGTCAACATCTGGGTATATTGTATTATGAAAATCAAGACTCATCATCAAAAGATAAGTATACGTTTATCAGAGTATAGACATGTTGCAATACGACGATTCAAATCTACATAAGATGAGGTATACTGTATCTTGTAGATTTTCGTTATTAATAGGTAGTTCAAACAGTATTGTGGCCTACATTAAGAGTTGTAAAGAATATACACTGATTAATGGTCCCTGCCAACACCTTTATTCTGGTTAATCGTGTCGAAAATGCCTGGCATCGATTGACCCAAGCGTAGTCCTGCATAAATCGATAAAATTATTGTCCAGTCTTTCTATCACATTTATACTCTAATCATGCATTAGTCATTGAAGAAGAATGAAGGGAACTGAGAGAGCAATTTTATATAGACTTTGATTTCAATACTGGTAATTATAATGTATAGGGGCACAGTAATATCATTCTACAGTAGACTCTCATTTATACGAACACCAAGGGACCGTCGGAATTAGACTGCTTAATGCTTATCCGGAATTGTAATAAAGCCAGTCATTTAAAGAATCTTGAGATGAAATTCTGTACGTTTTTTATCCGATATCTCATTCGAATTAAGTATTAACGAGAATCCTCTGTTAGAGATAGTGTATTTGGTGTGGGTCTTAAAAGAGATCCTTGCCATACAACAGACTAAGTAAATACAGTTGACTTCGGTTGATGGGAACCAGTTAATCGGGACACTTTCCAGGAGGATTCAAGCTCAACCCATTAATAGATATAATACAAAATATTTCGGTTAATCCAGAACTCCTCTAAATTGTGGCAAACTAACTCGAACAAATGTCCTAATTTAGCGGAGTCTATCGTATTATGATTAATATTTCACTAACCTGTGTTAATGAGAGGGCTTTGTTATCGATAGGACATCTCTGACCTGTCAACCTAGACAACGAAATGAACACAATAATAAAACACAACAGTATGTGAAGTAGTTTCTGTAATACAATTACAATACAAATAATTGTGGATCATATCACTATGTCTGTGAGAAGCTCAATTGTACGGGTTTATGGGGTAAATAATGCTCAACTTGAGACTGTTGGAAAATCTTAGTTAATTTCGAGAATTTGTTTCACTAATAAGGAATTAATAACTGTTGGTATCGTAGACAGACACATTATTAGTGCTCTCTTGTGGAAAAAGATTTTCTCTAAAAAAGAAATTTCTTTAGATCGAAAACCGTCACATTTTCTCTGTGACTAATTTTCCGCGATCTAAATTACTCAATCTAGAAAAAATTGGCTATGACAAAATCTAACTAAAATACACTGGAATAATAGCCATGGTTCTTCTCCACTAATTCATAACAAATACGCAACTCAATTATAATATTCACTCATTGACTACATCGATAGCTAACCTGCAAGGTGCCCACCCATATCTGGGAGTTATCTTATCTATCTCAGGTTGGGTTACGAACCTCACCTGTGATATAATTGAACTCAGATCTCTATCCTATCCTATTACTTGTAACGATAGAAGTATGGAGTGAGGGAATTTATCATAAGAGGCTCACTACAATCTCTAACCTATTTCATTGGCAATGAAGCACTCTCTCTAGCCCTACACTCATGCAAGTGTGTGTAGTGTGGGACATGTATTGAGGTATTTTGTGCCAGGAACCATGCAACAATATCACAATATATTAACTAATCTAACAATGTTTAATTAGCACATAAAGCTAGACTGAGTAGGAGGGTACTTTTAGCTGTATTTAGAGAGTGATTATTAATAAATAGTTTAGTACAAAAAAATACACTATCGCATATATCTCAAGACATTTGGCTTGTATTGAAGAACTTTTTAGGAAATGTAAACAATAAGGAATTGGACGAGGTTACATAAATTACACTTTGTAATGCATATAACACTAATCAGGACACCTCTTTATACTAACAAATATACAATGGGAATAGTCAAGGTTGAAACCGCTCGTACCGAATATTAGGACCAACCGAATACCCGAATACTGATTTTCGGGGAGTCAACCTAATACTGAACGATTTGGAAAATATATTTGGTCCAACCAAATACAGTAGAGTCTCGTTAATACGTACACCAGGGGACTGATAAAGTGTACAAATTTGTACTCCTTAACCGTGTTCGTATTAACGAGACCCTACTATCCGTAGTGTTGCAACTTTGGGGATAATAAACTGGCCAGGATTTACTGTACATTTCAAGTATGTTAGTAATAAGATGGACAGGCTCAGTACAGCATAACAGAATTATATTTAGAAATGTGTAAAGTTAAAAGAAATCTATATTAGCTTAAACTTTCATCACAATACTCATAAACACACGCCATTTTACAAATATTATAAGTTATTACCTGAGGGCGTTATCGATACAGTTTGCACAGAATCTGTGTCCACATGGTGTTTGTAGTGGGTCCTTCTGAGCGAGGAGACAAATAGGACATTCCAATCGCTTCTTAAGGGGTGGAGAAAAGTTAGCATCATACCCAAATGTCCTTGGAGAGGTAGTCATTATTCAGTATTTGCTCGAATAAACTCAAATAATTTCTAGATTATTATTAACAGCCAAGTCTATATCAGTATTGTCATATAACCTCTTATATATTAGCAGAACTAGAGAGAATTGCTGGTATAGAAATGTATTACAATAGAATATTATTGTAATCGATATTTGGGGATTAATACATAGAACTAGAGTATGATGTACTGAGAAATGTGGAAAGATTAAGAAAGTTTCACACATCGGATAATCGAGGGATTGTGCCTATTTGCTCTTTTAACCACTATTTTCTATGTAGTATACATATGCAATTTTGAAAATATCATTCTAGCGTGAGAAACTAACAAGCTTCCCAGTAAACTACAAAAGAATTTTTTAAGTGCATAGTATAGTATACAATATTATAAGATAAAATGGTAGAGAAATATTCAAATATCAAAAATAATCACATTTTCACACATTAGCATGTTCTATAATTTAGAGTAGAAGATTTCTTTTAAACTGCTAGCTAGTCAGTGGAAGATTTCTCTTAAGTTATGAAACATCTATGATACCTATCAATTACTGTCCCCAAATCTCCTAGTAAGGGCCTATATATATATATGAGCCAGATATTACGGGATTTCTGTGATTCGTTTATATTCATAAAACAAAAAATAAAATTACTTATGAAAAACTGCAGTGTGAAAATTGTAAACAGTTCATATATGGCAGTGGCTCTTGGAGGAGTTTAGGCATTTCCTGGGGAGGAATAGTTTCTATGGACTAGGGGTTTCCGTGTATAAGGAATTCATTGAGAGTACTTCACAAGCTATCAAGGTAATCCTTCGTATGATTTAGTGAGGCTCATTATAATGATTACTTTAGTATCCAAATAATATTCATTAGTATGAACATTTGTAGATAAAATGATTCGGATGTACATATATTACAGTAGACTCTATCTAATCCGAACATGTCCGAAGGTTATACGTATAACTTCTGTAAAATGTTCAAAAATTACTATTTGTATCAAATTCTACTGTGGACAAATACATATTACTGTATTACACATGTTGGAAGGCTTTTCATCGTTTGTACAACTTTCGGGGAAATATCCACCTACCCCTACATCATATAGTATTGTTTCAATGCATTTCGCGAATCTGAACGAATTATTTTGCAATTGGGACAGAGCTGTTCGGAATATCGAGGAAGTACTGTAATGCACATTTCGTATATAATTCGTAAATATTCCTTACATAAGCTGATACCCGAAGTGAACTATGGTCATTATTCAACCTCTTTTTGAGTACTACTGCAAATATGTACTTTTGGAAGCAGGGACATAGCAACTGTTTATGATATAATTATTAGCTTATTCCTGTTTATAGGTCAAACCAACTGATTATTCTGACATACAGTTAAATCTGTTTAAATAGCCTATATATAAAGTCCGGGGAGTATGACTTTTGTGTACAGAAACATTTGTGTACGAAGCTAGTGCGACTTTTGTGTACAGTTCTGTATAAAATTATATGTAAATCAAATTTTGAGCATATCAGGTTGTAATAACAATCTAAGTACCTAATCGAAAGTTTTGCATATCATTATGGACTACTTGTCTATCCGATGGAATCATTTTTGAAAAATAAATAGGTTCCTCTCAATTGAATTGTTCTCTCGAACGCTCTAAATTGCTCTACCACCCTATCAACCTATGAACTGATGGAGAAGCCGTTTGAAGTCCTGATAGCCATTCTTCTCCCCTTGCGAAATACACAATATTCCCTCCAACAAATATCACTTGGACTGGATGAAAATTTTGTTACCCTTGCAAAACCTAGCCTGAAAGTGGGATACAAGATCAAATTGAACTCTGGATGCGTGAAAGCAGCATTGATGAGTTGGGGGATTACCAAGAATATGGAGGGATAATAACTTGGATTGGTGATGAGTTACCACACTAGGCCTCTCCTTACTTACCTTAAAAGCATTGCTTTTAGATTATCTCTCTAGGACACAAATATTATAGATTTTAGTGTTACCGTATTTGGATATGATAAACAATTAGTATAATATGTTATAAGTATAAATACATTCAATTACGGATTTTAACGACAAATTTCTATTCCTGCTGCATCCAAATCACATTGGGACGACTTTGGGGCAACTCATACTATGTATTGCAGAATGTTATCGAGCATGTCAACAACTTCTGGCTAAATCTGTTAAATTTGCAATAATTGGGTTTCATCAATAAAATTTTATACAAATTAATACTTCCACTGTTTTTGATTTAACAGGTGGCTACTTACATAAATATAACGATGGGTTACGTTCCTGAATTCTATGGTTTAATGAGATTGGTGGTGTTACGTTCCTAAATTCAGTATGATACTTGATATAGTTTGCTAAATACGAGATTTATGTAATAGCGAAGCTAAAATAGCACACATTATATGTAAATAGCACACATTTATGCGTAAATAGCACATATTATATGTAAATAGACAGATTATATGTAAGCGGTAATTGAGGGAAAGACTAGACTATACAAGCCCACTACTTGCTCTAGCGGTTAAACATTTGATGTTTCAAACTTGGGACTTTTGACCCCCCTCAACTCGTGACCAACTATCAACTACTTTGTTCCAACTTTCTAGAAATAGGACAAACAGACAATCAAGATTACAGTACTACCTCGAAAATAGTCGGGACGATTATATATTTCAAGCCCTCCTCAGAGAGTTTAAACGTTTTTCATTGGGATAATATTTTCGGGCACCAGCAAAATCCGTACACAAACGTCGCATGAGTCGCATAAGTTTGTTCACAAACATTGCATGAAGTACTGTACACAAATGTCTCCCTCCGAAAGTTCCGCTATCGTATTTCAATTATTATCAACCTGTGTATAGCGGATGTTACTAAATAACAGGTTAACCCTCGTTAGTACGAACATACAAATACAGTGGATCCTGTCTGAGTGTTTTATGACATTATCCGGGGTCTTCTTTAATCTGGGAATCCAATTCGTGTACGTAGTATGTATGATTGTACGCAGTGTTTCTCCAAAGCGCGTCAATTAATGCACTTTCCCCGCCGAATGACGCGCTTAGAATATCTAGTTGCATTAAAATGAAGAATCTATACATAGGGCTTAATACGTGTATATGCGACACCGATGATCCGTGCCATGTTCGTGTTCAGTACTAAATGGCAATACATGTAGACACAACTATATGCAAACGAATTTATTCACACTGTTCACTTATACACAGTATATTTCCACGTATTTACTCCTACGTACTAGATTTCTACAATTAACCTTCAAACTGGAATTCACGTTCAGCTATATGATATTATAGGGAAGGATACCAAATCTGAAAACATCTTTATGACAATATCAGGGATATGGCATAGCGCGATGTGACTTTGACTGAGTTTTTAGTACAAAGTAACGAAAATGGTGTTGGATTGGGACTTTTTATGATAATAATCGGGTTATTCTATTAAGTGGCAGGATACAGTATATGTCCCTAACAGAGTTAGATTTCGACTTGTTATGCCAGAATTCCGAAAATTGGAACAAATCGGAGTAAAAAGCGAAAATCCCCTCTGATAAGTACATAAATTAGACTATCATATCCGCTAAAAACAGTATAGAACTTAGAAGCTAATTTACAGTTTATTCAAGATATATATACAGAATTATTTCAAAGAGATACATATAAAGAAATAGCTATTACACACATGTATAGAATTATGCAAAATTATTTTAAGATTCCTAATACTTTGAAGTGAGAATTCTAGCAAACACTTCGTAGTTAATCATTCCATTACCATCAGTTTCTGCTTCATTAAGCATTTCATCTACTTCATCCTCTGTTAACTTCTCTCCTAGAGTTGTCATAATATGTCTCAGCTCTGAAGCACTAATCTTTCCGTTACCTTCTTTATCAAACACCCGAAAAGACTCACGTATCTCTCCCTCACTATCTTGTTCCTTCAGTTTAGTCTGAATTAGAGTGAGGAAAGTATCAAAGTCTACAGTCCCCGAGTTATCAGGGTCAGCTAGCTGCTGCATATCCAGGACCTCACTCTCTGAAGGGTTCTGACCTAGAGAACGTAACACGGTGGGGAGATCCTTCTTAGAAATGGTGGAATTATTTTTATGGTCAAACAGAGCGAATGCTTCCTTGTACTCTGCAATCTGTTCTTCAGTAACTCCTGCTTGTGAATGTGCCATTCCGTGTCAGCTAAGTTAATAATAAACTAATTTTAATAGTTAGCTATTATATAAGGTTGTAATCTCCTAGAAAATTCATATCACAGTATTGTATCAGATATACGAAGGCATGAGGTAGGTAGATACCTTTGTATAGGATTAATTCATTAAAATTAGATATCAATTAATATATTAACAAATTAAATGATATTTCATAATAGTGCTATAATCTATGATACATGATTGAAATGATGCACATTTAATTCAATAGGAATCCTTTTGGGTCTCAGGTATACATATTGAATTATAAAATCAAAAAATTACACAAACAGTTTAGAATCCTATTACGTACACCCGTACATATATAACACAGTTGTGATTCAAATATAATCAGCCTGTATTGAGGTGATCATGTGTATGTATTTCCGAGCATATCAAATATTCATTTAAGACTCTTTAAAAGTACATAAAATTATGTTTAATGCAAACAAGTTTGGTTGATTTAAGATATTACAATTTCGCAATTGTCTGAACGCTATAAATTCCGAGGTACTTCACCTGTTACGAGATTAGGTATTATCGCTACAGAGCACGTGAGTAATGAGCATAATTTACAACATTATTAATTGACGAATTCAGAAATCAAACTATACGTACTCGGTATGTTATGTCCGTATAAGTAATAATTGAGATATATGGATGGTACAGATTACCCCGTAATTAGTAGAGAAAGCAGAAATATTTGAAATTAAATAATTTCAAATCTTCCATATATTAGAATCCATAGTCCACACTGCCATAATCATTTCACCTAAAATACAATTGTCCACTATAGTAGATTTACCAAATCTGAGTAAATATAGATAAGAAATAAACTCATCCTAACCGACTTACTTTGAAATTTTGGAACGGAGGAAATTTAAAAATTCATAATAAGACATCGTCTCCTCGAATTTGTCCTCAACCAAGCGCTTAGGAAATTCCATTTTACAATGTGAGGTATCTGTAAGAACCATGAGTACTGGAGAGCGAGCTCGACTCCACTTGATCTGTGACATGAGTAGACGTATTCTTTCTGAGAGCATGTTCTCTATGACAGGGAACTCTTTTATACTTGTTGAGTTATCCTCGACTAGTTCCCTGGGAGAACTAACACCGAATACTTTCTGCAGGAATTCAGGGCTAACATTAGCACCTAGGTATAGGATAAGGTGCTCTCCAGCATCTAGGAGGTACGTCCCTGTAAGAGAGGTCTTCTCAGCAGAACAGTGCATGATCTGTACAATAATGTGGTCTCCTTCTAGCTCGTTAGTGAGTTCTGACTTCTCTATGATGTCATGTAGACTGTATAGAGTGGGGTATATACTGGAGAGAAGTTCGTCTAGAGGGAGAGTCTTGAGGAGGATAGTTTGGTAACTACGCTCATCTAATTGTATCAAGCTGTTTACTCTAAGCAGAGGGTGTTTGAGTAGGCCTAACAGGTATAAAGGAAGTAACCGTAATGAGGTAGGAAGAGTCAGAGAATTTGATCTATTAGCTGGACAGAATACAGAATATGATTTGATGAGATCTCCTACGACATTAATCAGTCCAGTACGTGCATCTCCTAGTGAAGACTCAATTAATCTATCTACTGCCATCTTAGCAACAAATGCTGCGATAGCTTGTGTATTAGCAGACGCATATACATCCATTAATTTCTATAAAAGAATAGAAAATGAATAAGTAACGAGAATTAGGGTAGGCTCTTTCGCCTGGAGATATCCTTATTATTCAAATTTACGGCTCCTTTGGGAATTTAGCTCCGCAATCATATTTATTTAAGTTCATTATATATGATGTAATCAACAATAAATTTCATATGAGAACTTGAACATGTATAATTCGGAGCGCAAGTCTCTACTAAAGGCAATATAGATTACGTAATGGTAATAAATTCACAGTTATTCACAAATGGGTTAAGTATGCTGAATCGGAAGTTAACACTTTGAAAAGTCCAGTTACAGTTCAAGGCAGTAACACAAAGGTTCGTATGCACTCTACAGTAAGTGTTCCCTAATTATCCATGGTCTCTAGTTTGATCACAAAGCAAATTGTGTACCACTTCCACACAGGGCCTTTATTCACTGGTGGACAAGTATAGAATTTTAAATCTATATTATTTTACCGTAGTAACAGGTAGAGCAATAGTAGCCACCCTAATTCTCCTCTCTCCTCGTACACTAGTGTATAGTAATGCGGACTGAACGAATGCTACTTCTACTTCATCAAGTGTCTCTTCATAAGATAGCTGAATGGCGAATGAGTGATCAGGATTTACATTAGGCAGTGCTAGCAAATCAGTAGATCGTACGAAGCAATTACCATGAAATGTATGAAGTGCTAAACCTAATTTAGGTTAATCAAATTAATTATAGACATGAGTGAATGAAAAATCTGTCAAGTGACTAACCTGGTGAACATCGAATTCTCATGACAGCTTCGAAACCAATTCTCCTAGTGAAATACCTGTGCAGGTCTTCTTGAAATGCTTTAATTCTATTTGGAGATTCTTGAGAAAGTGCGGGATAATAACGCACCTGTAGAACATATAAATTTGACATTGATATAGTCTCGTGTACTCGTAGAAAGGTTGATAAATTAACCGTATAAAATACAGTATTATACCTGTCCAGAAGAGTATCTTGATAATGCAGATATAGATAATAGATCAGTAAACTGACTACATGTCACGAATACGTCTACTCCTACTTGTTTCTCACAACAATCCAATGCTAGCTTCTTGTAGAAGTCTGTGCTAGCAGACAGCTGTAAAGATTCTAAGTTACTAGTGTGTTTCTTCAAATAGCTTGTGGCCTGAATTGATACACATAGATATAATTACAGTGGATCCTTATTAATACAAATGGTGAATCCGAATTCCGAATAAGAAGGAAAATGTGTGCACAAAATCTGGTCCCTACAATAATTATTCAATTGGTTTACTCGAACTGTGGATAAAGCGAGGAAATATTGACAGTCTGTTGGTGTTCCTATTAAGGTTCCATAGTATATTACAAATTCTTTAATAAGAACGGAGCATCGAGCAAATGAACAATGGAAAAGATTTACAGTGAACCTGCGTAAACCGACACTGGTTGAGAAATGAAATTGTGTCGGTTTATGCAGATTTATTTTTATTGTCTAAAGCTATTCAGGATTATACACTGAATTTCTCTTACATCTATCTTATGTAAATACTAAATCAGTGTTTGGCAACCTTTTTCGAACTTAGGCACACTCAACAATATACATATTTTGATCGAATTTTTTTGTAGAACTTTGATCAAATGATGAAAAAAGCAAATTTTGAACAAAGTTCTACTAAATGTCTTCAGTCGAATTTTGATCGAAAAATTGTCGTGCGAATCTAAGACGTGCTAGCACTTTTTATTTTATTAATTAGAAACGGGTACCATTGGGAGGGGATTAGGGATTTAGTTCGCTACCTTATGGCTCTGGGAGTTTTTATTTGTGTTCGTCATTCAGCTACTAAGGGACGGGAGTGTGGAATTTATGCTAATTTTTATGATTGGATGGAGTTTTGTTGGTTGACTATTAGAAAAGTTTGAAAATGGCAGATTGTTGGATTTTTTTGTTTTATTTTCTCCATTTTCTATCAAAGTTCCAATTTTTCTATCAAAATTCGACAATTTTTCGATCAAAGCTCGACTGAAGACATTTTAGTAGAACTTTGATCAAAATTTTCCTTTTTCATCATTCGATCAAAATTCGATATAAGAAAATTTAATCAAAATATACAGATTCCTATAATATTGTTATGAGCTAGTCACTGATTCTTTTCAATAAGTCAGTGATATTCTGGCTAACAATGATGCACTAACTAACAAGTAAGAATAAATTATAACTTACTTGCTCAGAACTCATAGCACCATTACCTCTAGTAGGTCGCTGAGCAATGAGTATAGTAATCCTCCCTCCACATTGTGATATCATCTTGTAAGCAGACTCTGCTGCCACACCCACACAGCTGTCACTACTATGTGAGTTTCCCCAGATAGAGGGCAGATCTCGAAGCAGCTGTTTAAATGACTCTTTAACTTCTTTCAGGTATACCAGAAGATCGTTGTTTGTAGGAAGGAATACTTCCTCTAGATCAAGAATGTCGTAGATGTGAGCAGGGAGGTTACCTCTTATCCCGTAGAATTGAATAGAGTGATTGAATGTTATTAGTCCTACCTGAGTTCTGCTGTCCCCGGGTATTTCATCTATACACTCAATCAGAGTCTTACAGAATGCTGACAAAGCACCTAACAGGATAATTGTATACAGTAATCTCTCATTATAACAAAGTGCTCTGGAATCCGGTTTCATTAAAGCTATAAGCGGATTTCGTTGTTAGTAGAGTAAAAATTAATTACTTTAAAGTTATAAGTGGTAAAGAATCACTTCGTTAAACCAGGAGTTTACTCCAACCGGGACGTAGTCAATGGTAAGACCGGTAACATATCTATACTGACGAGTGACGATGGCCGGATCGGTTTACATGACATTGCTACAGTCTTGTTCAAATGATTTTTATTCTATGTTGCACATTGTAACACACCTGAAACCACGGAGGCGTTGGACACATCCAATACAAATACATATACAGGTGGTTGAGGTGGTCTGAGAGCATAATCAGAGTTAGCAATATATTCTACAATAGGAGACTGTACTTCTGAATAGCTACCAGTTATATTGTTAGCCTTCATAGCATCATCTGGGTTAAATCCGTCTGGTAGAGCGTTAGCTCTATGACATATATTACATTTCCATTTTCGTCCAGACAGAAATGAGATGTAAGGGTTAATGTAGGTTCGACAGTTGGTACAACGGATGATACATGAAGTAGATACTATAGGTAGCTTGTCACTTTGTATGTCCTGCAATGAATAAACAATTCTATAAGATTATGTACGTATTGAATAAAATTAAATTTCTTAATGCAGAGCAATATGTCAGTTATTAGGAGGAGCAGAATATTAACACATAAGATAAATGTGTTATCAAATTATCCTAGATAATAGCCTATCATTTATAAATATTTAAATTCAACAATTACAACATCACAATAATACCCTTAGGTGCTTGCAGAGAGGGTTCCCCAAAATTTCGGCATTCCACTAATCCATGATAAATTCCCAGTTAAACAACTCAGTGAGTGCTCCAAAATGACGATTCAACATATGTCTGGAACGAAATGTCAGGATCCGTGATATTGATACTATTATATCATGGTAGGGGATAACCATAATGAAACTTTGGGGGTCACATCACCAGGTTGCGCATCACTGTACTAGTAGACTGAGACCTCATCATGTACAAACATGGTATTAGTGTCGTGCTAATCTGTTGGGAGAGCTAGATTCGTCAAAAATTAGCTAATTTAATTAAGTGAGGCTGACCCTGGCTGCTCACTCAATTGAATATTTAATTTTGATAAGTGACAATATACTAAATCGGATTCACAAGTGATCAACAAGGATGTATTACGAGTGTACGACATACTCTGTACCCTGTGAAGTGTGAGCCGTATGGTTGCCTTATTATCTAAGCTAAACATTGTTTGTGTAAGCGGCAATTGTAATTTGTAGTGCTAGCGAACTAGGAGAGAGGATTAGAGGCATCAACAGGTTATTTTACGCTGAAACTAGCAGTAATATACTTATGTCTAGGCCAGTAGACTATTCATCTAGATAAGTCAAGGACACTGGCAAATCCAACTGATTTAGCCATTATTTCTATTGGGAGTATCAACTAGTAAGATATTGGAAATCAGTGTCACTGAGTAAGAGAAAAACACTCATTTAGTGAATGTCCTAAGCCCAATGGACAGGAGTACTTCATGACATTATCCTAATCTGTAATAGAATGTTCCGAAGACAAGAATATAGTTTTGAGTGTATTAGGAAATGGGGGATATGACAAGATTCACAGTTTGTATATATGTTTTGCATATATACGATGTACGTAACCACGGTAGACTAGGGCGTAAATACACTAGCTGAATGAATATTTGATATGGAGTCATTTTAAGCAACACAAACATAGCAATGTACCAATACCAGAGATATAATAAAGTTATCCATACTAAACACTATGTAATGATCATAACTGTAACTATATTCATTAGGGATATCCGTCATTAGGTTATTGTCTGTGTGTTGGCCACTTGGTGGTGGAATCTTATTAACAAGGAGATTTAAAAATCAAATAGCGCATATAATATGAATTCTATAAATTATTGTATATAGAGAGTTTAACAAGAGATATCGCTATCTGTATTACAGATTGGATATTAACTCCCATAGAACCTACATAATATAAAGGGTCTGGATAATTTGATCGAATGTTTTGCAGAAATTTGATCAAATTTTCTTATATCGAACTTTGATCGAATGATGAAAAAGGAAATTTGATCAAAGTTCTACTAAAATGTCTTCAGTAGAACTTTGATCGAAAAATTGTCGAATCTTGATAGAAAAATTAGAACTTTGATAGAAAATGGAGAAAATAAAACAAAAAAATCCAACAAGCTGCCATTTTCAACTTCTCTAATAATCAATCCAACATAACTCCATCCAATCATAAAATTAGCATAAATCCCACACTCCCGTCCCTTAGTAGCTGAATGACGAACACAAATAAAAACTCCCAGAGCCATAAGGTAGCGAACTAAATCCCTAATCCCCTCCCAATGGTACCCGTTTCTAATTAATAAAATAAAAAGTGCTAGCACGTCCTAGATTGAAATCAGTCGAGTCCGGCGCATTGTGGCATTACATGGGGGGTCAGGGGGTGCCCCCCTGAATATTGTGGTGTCGTGGAGCACAACAATTTTTCGATCAAAGTTCGACTGAATACATTTTAGTGGCACTTTGATCAAAATTTCCTTTTTCATCAATCGATCAAAGTTCGACATAAGAAAATTTGATCAAAATATACAGATGCATATAAATAGACCGATAAAAAGAATTTCAAAAATTAGGGAATTGATTGGTTAGTCCCGGAAATGACCTGGCTTAAACAAATTGGATACTGGATGAAATAAACCAAATATTACTAACCCTGAAAGGTTGAATGAGTACTCCCAATGGTAGCTTGCTCTTGCTGAGAAGAGACTTTGAATAAGGAATAGAATTGAGTGTAGAACATAGCATATATGGGTCAAATTGTGTCTTTGTTCTTACACCAGTGCTGACTTTAGGAAGAGGAGGATCTGGAATATACTTAGGTAATATGTTCCTTGTGTCAAGAAGATTAATGGGCTCTAATTCAGGAGGCAGGGCCTGTTGATGAGTCTGGTTGAATTGATTCACGGGAGCTATGGTAGATAAGGTGATATGAAATTGGCAAATTAGAAATGGGATAGGATATTAACAAAAATTTTAAATCAGAAATAAAAGTTTTCTAAAATACAATAGGATTTCCTCTTCAGATTGTAGATATATTAAATTTCTAGAGATTGGAAAACCATCAGTATAGGTCAGCTGTGATAGGGTTTCTCATTCAGAATGTGGAAATTGTATTATAGTACTTAACACACACACAATTATCCCTTAAAAGATATGAAATACGTAATCTATGTGAAACATCATATCTAACATTATTAGGGATCTTCTATTGGGAATGTGTGTTAGATAAGATTAACGAAGTGGATATACTTAGTAAGCTTGTCAACTAACCAGAGCCTGGTATACGAGGTTGTCCAGGTCCAGTTTGCATGGGATGCTGGGGGAATAAGACAGGGGTAGAGCCAGGATTAGGAGTCAGGTTATTCTGAAATTGAGCTACTCCAGACTGTTGTGTAGGAGGGTATTGAGATTGTCCTGTAGTTATATTGAGTTAAGCATATACGTGTACAGTGCAGTAGAAACCGAATTATTAACAAATGTTCGTGCAAAATATGTTATAAATATTCGGTTTCTATACGATAATTAATTAATAATATTAGTGAGCATTCCCCCACCACTTAAGAAGAATTTGGGATGAATTATGATAATTAAGCATTTATTATCGTACCAAATACCAGTTCTTAAGATTGGTCACCCGGCTATTTTTATGGATCTACGCTCTTGACCCAATCATAAAATCAGACCTCTAGTTAGTGAACAAAAATTCTGTCCCGAGGGTGTTCACTATGGAGAGGTTAGACTGTAATTGAATACCTTGAATGGGTAGTGGTGTAGCAGGTAATACAGGAGCAGGAGGACCTTGAGTTATAGAGCCTCTCTGTATATTCTGTCCCCAGGGCTGAGAGGAGGCATCATAGTTAAGAAAGTGTGACTGATTGGGGGACGGGTAGAACTGTGAAGATGTGGAGGGAGACATCTGGGGTTTGATACCTGGGGGTGTAGACATATTTGTAACTTGAGAACTCTGAGTAGGGTGCATTTGAGGCTGGTGAGGTGGGGCTGTAGATCGGTGTATAGGAGCGTTAAGCTGAGAATTTAAAACTCCTGGGTGTGTAGGAGCATGAAGCATGGATGTGATCTCACCAGAATGTTTAGATGGTGTAGTGCGAGTAGGAGGAGGAATAATTTGAGGACTTATCTGAAATATAAGTTACAAATGGTATAATATAGACTGATTCATTGGAAATATTAAATTTATCTGTATTAGATAAACTATACAGTCGAATTCGGTTAGTACATACTCGGCTTAAGACGTACTTTCGGTTAGCGTTTAGAACGACTTTTCTTCAAAACGGTTTTTTATTCCTGTACTAATTGTATACTAACCGAAGTATTTAAACACAATTGGATGTACAATACATATCTTGGCTAATCATTCGTATTTGTAATGGGTAGAAACATGAACCAAAACCTGAGCTGCACTCTCAATCTGTTGGCTGCATTTTTCACATGGGAATTTGTTTCTCTTTCCTATAACAATGTATCATATTATAGTAATGTCAATATACCAACCTGACTCTTGATATTAGCAGCACTAGGTTCTACAGATGTAGATTTCTGCTGTCCATTAGGAGCAATAGCAGCATATTGGGTAGCTGGATTGAAACTAGTAGAAAGTACAATATTTAATACTGCCGTATAATTAATTTATGGATTAATTATGTTGAGGCTCTCCTAATGTTACTTAATTAACACTTACAGAGGAGGGGTGCTGGCTAGCTGGAGATTGGGTATTTTGTCGGGACCTGCCAAAAAGGAGGACAATTGCGGTGTGTCGTTTCGGAGTGACACGATACCCAAAAGATGTAAAATTGAGACAGTAGCAAATATATATATATATATATATATATATAATAGTGATAAGTATTGATGATATACCGTATTCCCCTGAATAAGCGGGGGGTATTCTCCTGCAGGAAAATACGGTATATTTACAAGGGTGGAGGGAGATTAATTATATTTTGAAGGTTGCTTTAGTTATCTTACTAATATCTATATTATTAAATCTTAATCTATATTGTACCTTTTGACTGGGATATTCTGAGTAGCTGGGTTCATTTGTAGATTGTTCATACCTTGAACTAACTGAGTCTGAGAATGGGGAATATTGGGACCTGATAGAGATGGCGGAATGTGAGGATTTGAATGAGAGGAGCGGAGATGGGGGTTTAATTGAGAGGGGAGGGTATAGGGGTTAGATTGAGAAGGCGGAATATGAGGATTTGGTTTAGAGGGCACCAAATGTGGATTGATCTGAGTGCCTGGCTGTTGGTGATAGTGTGCAGGATGTGAGGGCTGTGCAGCTAAGTTAGGTACAACATTCTGGTATGACTGTTGTGCTTGATGATAAAGCTGTGGATGTGAGGAAGCAGTGGGTTTATATACAGATGACTGAGGGTACCCGGGAGCTGTA
Source organism: Oopsacas minuta (assembly GCA_024704765.1). Lineage (NCBI taxonomy): Eukaryota > Metazoa > Porifera > Hexactinellida > Lyssacinosida > Leucopsacidae > Oopsacas > Oopsacas minuta. The sequence continues at coordinate 121,542 of JAKMXF010000303.1, forward strand.
GAGGGATCAATTGGATATTTCGACATTGTGTGATGGTAGTTAAAAATGCGATAATTGCATAACCTAAAATATCTATAAGTTATAGAGTTGTAAATTGAGCAAATACCCTTATTGTAATTATTGAATTAAAATGAGCATTAGGCAATGAGCTAATTTAGAGAACTCGATGAAATGACATCACTAATGCAACATATATGGCCTTATTGATATTATCCATGGTGTTTAAGGGTGTATAATGAATACAGTGGATGCCAGATATATTATAAGAACCCCATTATGAGTAGCAATACATGTTCTTATAACTGGCATAAAATACAAGGGAATTCATGAGAATAATTTCCCAGAGGATTGTGCTTTTATCCGGGCATGTTAGTATATCCAGTGTTCTTATATCCGGCATCCACCGTATTTTCAATGATCTTTCAGAGAAGAGAGAACTACATAGTTCATAAGACAAGGTACGTAGCTAAGGTGATACATTAGCCAGGAGGCAAGATAAAACTTGTCACCTAAAATGAACTCTCCCAACACTCACATCCCAATTTTTCAAGAACTGGCAATAGAATACTCCTCATAAATTCCTATGATTATATTCACATCTATTACACAAGGTTTGTAACTGATAGCTTGGATAATGCCCACGTATGTATAGATATGCACAATGTAAACCTATACATCGAATTATTAGCTAACAAGTCCCCATCAATTCGATTAATTAATTAAGATCGCTTAAATGGCTGAACTATTCTAATCAAAATCATAGAATCTGTCCAATTGAATAATTAACTGAGCAAGATAATAATAAGAACACAATATATGTAGTAAGTGACGAGTTTGCTAAACGGATCAAATTCAGATACTATATAAGCTAATAAATTAAGTCCACTTGTGCAAAGGAATCACAGCTTTGTTGGCTATAATGCACGTTCGAATATATACAAAGATTAAAAATAATAAAAGAACAAAATGCGAGGTTATCTATATTGGTGCTTATAGTATATATTTCTTAGTCAGCTATGGACTAATTGCTGTGATTTCATGGGAGAATAAAATACGTATATGTAATCTAAAGCAGTGTGTCAGGGTCTCTGATATAGAGAAGAGTTAGTCAGATAGAGCGAAGGGTCCATGGGTGGGATCTGGGAAGAGGTCTGCATGTAGGGTTGATTCGGTCTCATCATGCTAGGATAAGGAGGATAGAAGAAGTCATCACGGGTCGAGTGAGCTTGCTCCTGACTGGTGGGAGTACTGTTGTCATTCTCTTCCGATTGTTGAGGTAGACTAACAGTTAGGTTGGGAGAAGTAACCTCCTGCTTTGGGAAGGAAGATAGATTATGATACACGTGAGATGGCTCAATAATACCAGCATACTGTTGAGGTGTCCCGTATGTTCCGTCTTGGTAGCAAAAAGGGTGGTGATCACTACTACGGAACCCTTTAGCAAAAGCGTTGTACTTGATCTTCAGTTTGGTGATCTTAGGATTCTGATAGGCTGTTACAGCATAGAATACAGTCTCTTTGAATGTATGTGTACTGAAACTTGATGGTTTTCTGACACACTTGTCATCTGTCACGTCCATCAAGACTATGTGGATACGTGCTTGGTATTTGTGCATTGAGTTCAGGATAATATAACCGTTCTGGTCGAGGTTGTTGTTAGTTAACTTCATTTTCTGGAAAGATATCGGCTGTTTCATCCAATCCCTGCCCACGCTGGGGGAGTCTGGGTGTATGTAGAGGCGGCCTTGTACCGGGGGGTCAGCCTTCCCTGCAACCACCCACTCGTTCTCATGGTACTTGTAGCGATTATCGTCATAAGGCGCCAGATCCATAACCATAATATAGCGCTCGTCCATTTCTAGACCCAAAACACGGATACGAATTTCTGGGAACATTCTTCTACCCGCCTTGGTGATAATCATCTCTGTGTTCTCCGTGTGGAATTCATCCCATAAAGGATTATTCTCCAGTACTACACGGACATTTGAAGACAGACCGTTTGATATTTCATGATCAAGAATTGGTGCCAATGATTCCAAACTATTATTAGAAATGGACTGAATTGGATCAACAAATTCACTCTCAGAATTATGAGCCTCTACTAGGGATTCAGCCATCACTAACAGTACTAATGTAATTATTGCCAGATAATTTGCAAAGTTGCTAATTCGAAGCAGCAGAACGTTAATTAATAGGTTTATACAATTTAATTTAGTTGAGTGAGTTTAAATAGCTGCTGAGAGTATCATATGCTCAACAGCTCTGTAATTAGCATGTTACAAGATGAATACGATCCTCGCATCCCTTCATGTACATACATTGAATACTTGGATTTAGCAGTGATAAATTGGAGGATGCTTGGGAAGTAATATTCCTCAATCCTTGTTTTTGCGTCATCAGCTGCTAAAAGATTAATAACCAAAATATTTTTTACCTCAAATAAATGTACATTTTATTATGGTAATTAGATAATGAATTTATTCATAAATAGCAATTATTAAATATCTTCTGTGGTTACCACTACCATATTCTGCATTTTAAGAAATACAAAACTGATAATGTGATAAATGCAAATTTTCAATCACTAGAATAGATTGCATTAGTTGCTGACAACTATGCGTATATCCCATGGCCCTTTCGCAAGCAGTGACTGACTGCTTGTGATTGGGGTATACTGTTACTGTAAGTATTGTTGTCTGAGTGATTCACTGCAGTGTCACGGTTACGAAAGACTAGAGGGTCATTAACCCTTTTGTCGTTCGTGACCCAAATTTTGGGAATTGCTGAATTAGAGTCAAAATTTAAGAATTGTACCGTTTATTTCCGGAAAATAGCTATCTGAAAAATTGTAAAATTCATAAAATTGAAGTTGAAATATGAAGTTAGCATAACATCATTTGGTCTAAGAATAAACACTTAATGCAGAAAGGCCTTGAAGCAGAAGATCCCTTATTATATTATCAAGAGCTCTAATATCAAAAACATATATTACATAGTTATAGTAAGAGCTATTCGAAATGACTTCACTAGTATAGAGCCTAACTGACTGGACACTGCCACACCAAAGTGTTATCAATGCAAACAGGGGTTCATCCAGGTTCTCAGGGTCATATGCCTAAAATGGATTCTAATTCATTTCATACGCTTAGACTATACATTTTGCATTATGATATAGGAGTTTCTGCCTATAGAGAGAAAATTTTCATACACCTAGATATATATTTGCCCAAATTTATGCTCCTGTAGGCGCGCCGCATACGCCGGAATAACACCCTGAAAGTAACTAATCACTGATAAACAAATGCTCCCATGCTTTACAATGCAATGTGGGTTTAACTGGTACTTTTGTAGATGACGGGTTAATTCGGATTATTACAAGATAAACAAATATGAGACTGAAGAGAATAGCGAAACAAATTTTAGAAACAATTGCTGAAAATTACAATACTAATATGGCATTAGGATATTTCGAACAGATCGAGTTCTTGATTTGGTTTCATTGCAGTACAAAGCAAAGTCTAAACCCAATAAATGTATGTGGAATTTAGTATTAGGAGAATAGGACCCTGGCCTGCAGAGTATTTTAATTAATCTTGCCCTGAAGTCCAATCTGTAAGAAAAGTGCCTGTATAATATATCCCGACACTCGCTTTGGGTAGTAATTTTACTAGTAAAATGTTGGAGTTCTATTCCCCAATTCTAGCTGAATGTGTTATTGTGTGTATCTTCGTTACCGATGTTATAATGTAAATTAGGGAACATCTTATTTCACCTCCTTCATGTCACATATTAGCGCAATTTTCAAAAATATATCTAGCATAATTAGTTGAATTATTTTCAATAATTAAGATACTCTACACTGTAAAACTATTGAAGACATAGTGATGCTAGTATGACCTCTGGTATATCTACTTACTAGCATCACACATTCATTGGTTGTAAACAAGTATTATTTGGTGTAATTAATTCTAACAAGCAATCCGCCTGGATATTATATTTATGAAATTGAGTAGAGAGAACTTGCCTAAACACAATAAATAATTCACACTTCCAGACACTTCCAGACACTTCCAGACACTCCCAATACATTGATAGTATCCATTTGAATATTAATTATTAAACCACTTAAGTTACCTATTATTAATTCAAATTGACAGAGGTTTATTTCATAGAATCTTTGGGATAAATGAGCAGTGGTGTAATGAGAGTTTTAGTGACGTCTGGGTCTTATATCAAGTGAAGGAATGGAACAAATGCTGTGAGATATATCTATGCTTGTGGTAGTCATGACAAGATTGCCAACATATACTATCTTTCAAAATTATTTGTATGTGAGTATATTTGGTCGTGTAGCGACAATAAGCACTACTAAATATAGCAGTTTAATACTTAACCTGCCAAATCTGATTCACCAAGCTGTCGTGCAGCGAACTGGCAAGCGAAGCGAGTAGATTGTATTAATATGGCAAATACACCTAGAAATTCAATTATCATACCAAATGAATTCAATTATTGCGTTAAATACACGAAAAATTATCACTTTCTGAATTTCTCATAATTTCTGAATAATTCTCTCTCCATACTCGTAATGTAATTAGTCGCCCTGAGTTTGTTAATCCAGAGAATTTTCTAACACCTCCTATAAATGTTTGACATATTATATATATGCAAATGAGTAGCTTGCCTGGATTGTTAATTATTAACCCAGGGTATTTTAAACAGTGGTGGTTTGTCAAAATAAGGAGCGCTCCCTATTCAAGTTAACCATTTTAAAAATATTCAAAACTTATTTTGCGTTGTTGAGGGAAAGTCAGTATTAAACGAACTTGGATAAGAGACTTCCGCTATTATTGATATATTTTTACAAGCAAAAGTGCATTTAATGTACTCCGGTATCTACCAACTCCTCTTATAACGAAATGAAACCGAGGTCCCGAGCACTTCGTTATAACTGGAGTTTACTGTATGTATATAAAACAGCAAATTGTTTACATATGATAAACTCGTAAGTACCAAAATCGTATTTTGGCATATACTAGTATGTAACTCTAAAATTCTTTAGGACAAATTCCAAAAGTACTTATGACAAATTCCGATTTCCCCTACAACATTACTTAGGTACTGATTATAGGAAGTATATTACGTAGTGTTAGTGTTACAGCATATACTTGTTATTCCGTTACAAAATAATCTATATTATTAAAACTCGATTGTTGTGTGTGTGTTTGTTTGTTTGTTTGTCCGTTGTCAAGGAAAGGATTTATGGAATGTTGTAATTGAATTCGAATTTCTCAATTATGAGATGTCACAAAACTATGTATTATCTTATTTATCAAGAATGTAAACAGAATTCTATACAACTTGAATAAATATATTAAATATACTGAATCTTATTTTCACACTTTTGGATTAATTATATGTAAGTGCGAACACAAACTGTTCGCAAGCCGTGCAGCGAGAGCAAGCGAAGCGGTTCGTTGCTTTGATTTTCCAATTGCCATAATAATGTAAATATAATCTGTTCTGGTACACCTTGGATAATCGGTCTGGGAGGGTACCAAATCGTCATATGTTTTGGTACAAATATTCCCCTTTAATTACGGAGCAATATGGTAGCAATTCAATATAGATTACTGTGTAACATATTCGGCTTCCTTTGACCTTTATTTGGCTTCTTTGCAAGCGAAGCGGCTCGTTGTATATATCATCCGTGGTGGATCAAGTGAGGTAAATACTTTTTTATAATATTCGAATCCAAATATATTTTTTGCGACAATATTCTTAACCTAAGATATCATATAATGAAATTTGGATGACAAATAGTTTAGAGTCTTTCACGTTAAAGTAGAGTTCATCTCAAAATAGTACCTAGCTCTTTGCCATTTACGTAGGCACCGTTTACCATATTTATTCGTTATTCCAGAATTGAATGGTTTGTATAGGACTCTAGGTATTGATAAATCTCGAGAACTTTCAATTATTGAATTGTTTTAGGGAATTGTAAGTTCAGAATTTGGATATGAAAAGTTATATGAAAAAGTATATACTTAACCTGATCCGCCACGAGCAAAAGGTCACACGATCGAGAAACCATATATATATATATATACTTAGATATTTGTTATTATGAAGGGGCATTTATGCCAAATCTATTATAATTTGCTACAAATGTCCCCCTTAGTTATTATATATAATTTTAATCGAAAGGAAAGAAAGTCAATTATGTTACATGAAGCCATATTGAATTGTTACTATATAGTGCTTCGTAATTAAGGGGACCATTTGTACCAAAACCTATGGCGATTTGGTACATATTGTCCCCCTGGACCAAATATCCAGGGAGACCATATGATCATATGTACCAGAACAAATCGATTTGACAGAAGAAATGTATTCATTTGACAAAAAAGAATTAATTTGACAGAATATTAGAATTTCTAAGTGTATTTAACACAATGGTTGAAATCATTTGACAGATAAATTGAATTCTTAGATCATAATTAGCTACCATGATAATTGTACATTGCTTATCGAGCATGTAAATACTAATTTGACATTTTCACCATTATATATGCTAAGGGAAATGTTGACATTTGGAACATGTTAACATGTACTGCGGGAGATGTTGACATTATTAGTTTATGTATCTTCTAAATATTGTTCTTACTAGAAGACATACACAAGACTCACCAAAGTATTGACTTCACTTTGATTTAGTGAAACTTTTGGCATCATTTTAACTAATTAACCGCAAAGAAAACAAAACATATTTGTTGACAAACTATTTGATAAATACTTACTACCTACTACTTGCAGATAATCGACTGTCAGACATGTAATGGAAGGTTTACGAAAAGATTGGTTATTTTCACTAAACTTATCATTTAAGGATTTTCCCCTGTTGGAAATACATATATATTTCTTGACTGACGGTGCTATCCGTACCGCCTTTGAATTTCGCGTTTCAGAAGCCATAAAATAGCATTTAGGGAAATGTATAAACCAATAATGTTAACATCTCCCGCGGTAGATGTTAACATGTTCCAAATGTCAACATCTCCCTTAGCATATGCACTCGATGGCCAAAAGTATTGGAACACTCCGCCACAATTGACACATGGCACAAATATGTATTTACTTTAGTTGCATAGGCCGAAGATAATTTCAAACATTTGTGAAATTATTTCTATCCTTAATTTTATCATTACAATCGCCTTTTCTGATATACCCATAGATTATTCAATACGCATATTATCGCATTGTGCCATATGCCACATGTTACTAATGGTATGGTGCTCCAATACTTTTGGCCAGGAAGTGTTATATACATAATTTATCATATTGTTATGAGTGTATATATACATAATTTATCATATTGTTATGAGTGTATATATACATAATTTATCATATTGTTATGAGTGTATAGATCTTCAATAGAGAATTTGTACTGTATTAAGATTAACTACCAATTATACCAAACAGATTAACTAAGTACTTATAGCTCTCTAGCGAGCTTATGGGTTCCTATGATCTATAACAATACGATTAATCATATTTCCACTATTTAAAGCTTATAATTAAAATGAAATTAATCATTTGGCTCCAACGACTAATCGGGGGTTTGTTGGGTAGAAAATGTGTCTGAGCTATACTTTTAGTCTGTCGGCTAGATATTTTTAAAATAATGAAAAATAAACTTCATAGTATCTTGTAAAGTACTAGTGGTTTGATGGATATGCTATTTGAATAGGATAATTGGGTGTGGTTAGATCTATAACGATATAAGAACATTTCTATTCAACTATTACACTCGGTCATCCACAATACAAACTGTTGTGCTTAGAAATGCCTATTATTAGCTACAAATATGTATATAGTTCATACTCGCCAACCTGAGATAAAGCGGGATGGAAGGCATTTTTAGCGGGACATCGCGGGACACAGCATATTTGTATTAGACTAGACTACAATAAAGCGGGACAATGAGGACTTCTGGCAAGTTTTGGCTGGATAGTTGGCAAGTATGATAGTTAAGTCTAAATATTCATAATAACTAACGCGCTTCGCTTGCTCAGCGCTGCGCGGCTTGCGAACACTTTGTATTTGCATGGGGTCCGGCACTTCGTACCTCGAATTGAGCAAATTATAAAAGTAGCAACATATCCACAATGCGTTGGTGATAAATTCATATTTGTAATCAGGGTACCCGATTACCCCAGTATAGCGGTTGAAAGCAAGTTTCTAGGATTAATTAGAAAATTGTTTACTTTATATACCTAAAAATCAACAAATAGCCACAATAGGTAATGGAAAATATCATATTCGGGTTCAGCGAACTGTGTTACCCCTGTGTAGCCATTTAGAGCAAGCCTGAGTGTATATTTTGAAATTTGGGTAATTTGTATACTTTATATTCATAAAAATAGATACACACTTCTTAATACCATTTTAGGATGAATTAATTATTTAATGCTATTTACAAATCTAGTGCATCGTGATAGTGTAACAGTAGAGGTGAAATAGTTTCATAATGGAAGAACCTGACAGGTTGGCAATTTTAGATTGGAATATGGCGATATCGATGATAACAGCATTAGTTAATTGTTGTTGACTCAGACAGATTATATCTCCCTATAGTTATATAATATTATCTCCCTATAGTTATATAATATTATCTCCCTATAGTTATATAATATTATCTCCCCTATAATTATATAATATCATTGAACGGAAGATTAGTAAATATCTGCTTTATTGGAGATTATTAGGGGATAGTTTGGAATTCTGAATATTATTAGATAATTCAAACTTTGTTAGTCTTTGTGCTATGTTAAATTTGAGTTTCAAAAACTATCTGCTCCAATACTATAATTTTAACAAATTTTCATTAAATACTCATCAAATTCTGTCCAAGATATGTCTATTAATTAATTAATTAATAGCTTCTGAATATCTAGCAAAATATTGGTCGAGTTATGCTAGAATAGTTAGTGAACTTATTTAAACGTATCTTAATTTTGGGTTCACTCACAAAATTTATTAAATTAAATCTAGACTAGCATTATAATGTCTGACGAACAACCTCAAGCTCAGGCAGATCCAACTTCAGCTCCAGTTCAAGCTCAAGCTCCAGCTCCACCTCCGGAACAATCTGCTCCTGTCCAACAGCAACCTACCCAGCAATCTCCCCCTTCCAATGCCGTTTGGGGAGATGCCCCCACTCCTATGATGTGTACCAACTGTAATACACAACAAACCAGTGTACCTACCAAGAATATTGGGGCTACTAGCTGGATTGTGGCAGTAGTTGTTGCAGCCATTCTTTTCTTTGTAGTGTGCTGGCCGTGCGTTCCTTGTGCATTTTTAGTTCTCTTGATCGACCCATTGAAGGACACAAAACACGTATGTCCCAACTGCAACCATGTTAACGGAGTCAAAAAAATGATTTAGTATATATGACTTAGTGTTCATATAATTTCTCTATATATATTTGGAACATACTGCTCATAGGCCTTCTGTGTGTATTTACTAGTGTTTGTTCTTAGTTTTATAATAAACCCGTCAATTAATAAAATTCAATGAATTAGTTACAGAACAGAACTGCAAATGGGTGACCCATGAATGAATGGGTCAGATAGGTCACTTTTTCCGTATGGGCCAAGCCCGGCAGTGGTTATTTAAGAATGTTGTATATAACTTCACAACTCCGAAAATTTATATAGCATATTAGGACCGAGTGATCAATGATCACAACCCCCAAATATGAAAATAAAAATTTCAAATGTCAGCTGTACAAATAATTGTCACTACGAGTATACATGCCAATTTTGGTATGTTAATCACTAAAGGTGTGAACTGGAGAGCCAACAAAGTAAAAACGATTTTTGAAAACTAAGTACCGGTATCCTAATATGTTGCATAATTCAAAGGAGGCAGATATTTGATAAAAAATTTTAGATGGTGGTAATACACTCATATTCACTTGTCTGGGAGCCTTTTCTAGGCCGGCGTTGCAACTTGCTAGTACGCTAGTGTGTGCGTGCACACACCAATCCTACTGCTACACTGCAACATACATTTCAAATTGCTACTGGAATTAAGTGTAAGCGGAGTAATCAAACATGAAAGATTCCAATGTTGACATAATGTTTTCAATTTTGATGGTGAATGAATCCGTAAATTTTGATAAAATAATGAAAAAGGCAAAATTGATCAAAGATCTACAAATTGTCTTGAGTCGAACTTTGATCGAAAATGTATAACATAAAACAAAAAATCCAACGATCCGCCATTTTCAAACTTATCTAATAATCAATCCAACAAAACTCCATCCAATCATAAAATTAGCATATCGATGGTAATCAATATGTCAAATTTGTTTCCATTTGTAGAATTTTTCTTTACAATATCATATTTGGAATCAATATACTCGGTCACCCTAATGTAATTGTTTATTTTATCAATATCACCAACAGAAGGATATGTTATTCCCTAAATTATATATAGTGGGGTCTCCCAAAATGGGCACTCTGATAAGCGGACAATCCCTCTACAACGGACAAGCTCGTAGAACGAAATAAGTTAATAAGAAGTACATGTAAATAATACTTAATCAATCTCTGAGAAGCGGACATCTCACCTACAAAAGACAAAATCTAATCCCCAATGTGCCCTTCTTGGGAGACTATACGAAGATTTACGCCAGTTAGGAGAGTGATTTAGATGTGGCCTTCGAAACAGACCCTTCCTCCAACCATTTTGTGAGGCACCCTACCTAGGAAATCGGTAGGCTCCAATGCATTTATCTCATTTTTTGAATTTACTCAGAATCTTCAATTCTCATTTTTGGTTATGCACTGAAAATTCGTCCACAGGGGCTCCGTATAATGCAACTGCAGGGGGCTCCTAAGTTTAGCCAGCCAGCCCTAATCTCAAACGGAAAAAAACTTTTGCCATATCTTGCAAATGATACTAGAAATTTCGCTTTAACGACTAAAACAATGGTTTATCACTTAATCAGGCATGCATATTTAAATATTCGTACAGTAGAACTCGGTTAAGACGTACCATAGATAATACATACTTTTGTGTTTCCCAAGCAAGAAAGTCTTAACCGAGTCCTACTGTAGGTTTTTTCACAAGGGCTAAAAGCATCTGTATATTCAAATTTCTGCCTCCTTTGAATATGCAGCAAAGGATAAATGTGCAAAAAACAAATTTAAATTCGTCAAGAAAATTTGTCGGTTCCGTGGATTAGGGAAGCCCTTATTTCTTCTGAATTTGCAAGTTAACAAAATTCCGGGATGCAAGGTCTGACGATGAGAAAATCCTGGGGAATTGGCCAGGGTGTAGGGTAACATTTTAACACCTAATATACTCCAAATTACAACCTGTGCTTAGCCTATTGTTTATTATGTTGATGTTTTATGTAGCCAAATTGTTCTACATTTTTCACTAAATAATAATTGTATAGGCAACTATATTTCCTCACAACAATTCTATGTCTCTTGAACATTGAGGGGAGGATTCTATATACATATAAATAATTGTTTCCTATATTACAACACTCTCTTACATGTATAGTACATAGGCGTAGGCACCAGTAGGTTTGGCGAGGCTATGGGTCTACCAATAATTCTACTCTCCACATAAAGACTAATAGAAAAGTGTGTCATGGCCACCAATCCCGTCATTGCCCTAAGGGCCCTACCAATCATCCCGAATTTATGCTGCAGTATAGCAGTATCACACATCATACTTCTTACATTTAGCATATTCAGAAAATTATGGAAAAAGGACTTAAGCCCGTATTAAAAGGATTGGGCTTGTACTTAAGCCTTAACCCCATGCTTGGAATAAATAAATAATATTATACGGGTATTGCAGTTGAAGTAGAATAAGTGGTAAGGGCTTTGTAGATAAATTGAGAAACAAATAAGATAGATACGTACATTCATCTGTAATGTTTAATTACTAAACTTTAATTATATAATTGCATTAGAATTTACCACGGAGAGAGACACTTGTGTACAGATTTTCTGTGTGAATACTTAGAAATCAGTCTAAGGTTACAGCTCCCTTTAACTCGGTGAACTGCACACCAGTAGGATCTTTCAATTGCGATAATAAATAGAATTTCTCTTCTTGTACACATATACCAAGGCCGTAGCCATCGGTCCGGTTGGTTAGATTTCAACCTGACCGATTAGCTAGCAAATTTTGAATATTTCACCAACAGGTCCAGTTGTACAAGTTAACCTGACCACTTTGTCTTCTTTGTGCTGTAATCAACCGGACCACTTGTATTTTCATGGCTACGGCCCTGTATACAGTCAACATCTGTATCTCGAACCCTCAGAGGAAATAAAATAATGTTCGAGATAACGGATGTTGACTGTATATGTGTACAAGAAGAGAAATTCTATTTATTATCGCAATTGAAAGATTCTACTGGTGTGCAGTTCACCGAGTTAAAGGGAGCTGTAACCTTAGACTGATTTCTAAGTATTCACACAGAAAATCTGTACACAAGTGTCGTACTTCCATTTGCCATCAATTTAGGTAAAATTTCACAACGGCCCGAACAGAACTTTTTGCTCTCATTCATCAACTTCGACCCAAGTAATAAGATGGGGGGGCCCCTTAAATTTGGAAGGGCACCAAATTGAAGGCAAAAATTTAAACAAATGGGGGTCTCCCACAATTTGGGGAGCCCCCAAATAGAACCCTACAGAGTGAGCATACCTACGTGATGAATGTAAAATTACTGAGCACACGCGCGGCATTTGAGTAGGGGTTAAATAGAGCAAATTAGTCAAACTTCCATTTGATCAGGGGTCTATGAATTGCGCCATCAGGCCAGGTCCACCAAGTTAGACAATAGTCCAAGGCTGATTGCCAACCCTCACTCCTATTCCTAATCGTGTAGTAAATACACAAATACAACATTGTATATGCGGAGCACTCGACTTTTCACTATATGGAGACAGATGCGACATCGCCGCACCTTTGACCCACCATCGTGTGGTCCTAGCTACGCCACTACCTCGTCCCGACAAGCCTTTAGTAACCACCCAAAATACTCTAAAATCTGCAGATCTACTGCACGTATATCAAGTAACATATGAGTTATTAATTATTAACCCCATTCACTTTCCTCTTAGATAGTCACACACGAGTGGACACAATTCAAGCAAGTATTCACATCCCTCTAAGTTATGTAGCTCTGTACTCACTGTGTTTCTCCAGTCACATCCTCATCCTCTTCAGAGAACAAATTTACGAATAAATAACTAATTTGATTTGTAAATACGAGTTTTTATTTGCTACATTTTCTCGTTGAGAATTACACGATTCATTTTAACTGGTTGCCAAGGTACCAGAGATGTCAACTTTAATGGATAATCCCTGAGTGTTAAGGATTTTGAATTATTCTCATGGATTTCTCACGAAAAGGCAGACAAGACAGCTAGAGAGAGAGATTTGTGCTACGGCAGTAGAGACGGACCGAGTTAAATTTTGACAACCAGTAAACTCCAGGAATTTGGTTATACTGCCTATACATAATATCAGAACTCTCAACTCTCACTATTTCGGATCTACACCATTCTATGGAGGTTTCTAACCAGCAACCTAAGTTGCTACATACAAATCTCCAAACAAATTAGCTTGGGTTGCTATGTGCCCTTCAGCAATATCTTTTAGTGACGTGAATCATTGGTTGCTGGGGATTTGTATGTAGCATCCTCGGTGCTGGTTAGAAATCTCCTATTAATTATTAAGAAGTCGTTTGTTTGGTAAATTGATGCTTATGGGACAGATATGATTACATCATTCTGGATCTAAGATAAAAGGCAATAATATAATTGATAGTAATTATATAAGAATGAGGATTATTAAATTTGGAATTTAGTACCAAATGTGTCAGATTATAATAGTAATATTACTCTCTTTACTCTTTAGTGAAGCAATTTGAACTTTTCTTTTGGGATCATTCACTAAATTAAATTGTATGTAAACTAGCATAATAATGACATATCAACCTCAGCAACAATATCCTCCTCCTCAACAATATCCTGCTCCTCAACAGTATGCAGCTCCTCCCCAACAAACTACCCCTATCGCACAGCAACCTCTCCCTGTAAAGGTCGCTTGGGGGGATAGCCCCACTCCTATGACTTGCACCAATTGTAATACACAACAGACCAGTGTACCTACCAAGAAGGTTGGATGTATGAGCTGGATAATAGTAGGTGTTGTTGCATTCGTTCTTTTCGATCTGGTTTTGTGGCCGTGTATTCCTTGTGCGTTCTTAGCTCTCTTGATTAACGGATTGAAGGACACACATCACGTATGTCCCAACTGTAACCATGTTAACGGAGTCAAGAAGATGGTTTAGTATATCTAGTTAGTCTTACAATCAGACTATTTATATGTATCTTGAATTACTTTGTTTTCTCTTTAGTCTGTTATGCATTTTCTCAAATATTTATTTACCTCTAATTATTCTTAATTTTGTCTGAATTAACAATTCAGACATTTTATTTCAAATCTGACCCTGGGGTCATAATTATGGATTATTGTGATTTGGAAGGATTATTTTGGGAGTTGTTATCCATTTTATACGCCCAAAGTGATCAGCATCTCTATTCTGACAACTACTTTCACTCCAATCTATATTTTACTGTGCCCACTATGCTATACTATAATGGCCAGTATTGAAATCACTAACTATATTATTCAATCTCAAATTTTGTATGTTGTCGACTTATGGTATGTCATTCTGAACTGGAGATACCATGGATGACATTTTTATGAATATCCAATTAGAATTCTATAATCTTGAAAAGTTATGGCCAAATCAGAATAGCCTATTTGTGTTAATATCCAACTTCCCATACCATTATAATACATTTTGATGTGATATCATTGAATATTATTGAGTAATGTTAAAAATTACCAAATATGGGCAAAGTTTACGTCGAATTGGTATCTGTGTATTATACTCAGTATCACTGTGCTTGTGTTGACCCTGCAATACAATAGATTGACCACATTTGTATCCTGGCTTAGTAGAAGTGGACTGTTCTATGTTACAGAGTACTAACAGTAGAATTCGGATAAGACGTACTCTCGGTTGATACGTAGTTCATACTTCTTTCGAACCAATTTGTAGTTCCTTTTCATTAATATACAATCTCTATTCGGATGACGGGATAAGGCTTAGGCTCGGAAAGTACGTACTTTTTTATTTTCCCAAGGGTAGGTCTCATCCGAATTCCTCTGTAATTCAATGCTTATCATTATACTTATACGTACTCATTTCTATAAATATCACTCGGATTTGGTTCGCGATACATTTTGAAAATACAGTCGAACCTCCAAGATCTGGGCATTATTTTTCCTAAATATTCGAAATGTATTTGAACATTTTCAACTAATTTCCTTATAATAGAGTTGTCTTCAGTTTTACTACACATGTCAACACGTTTCTTAGTAACTACCAGGGTTTCATACAGGACTTTTTTGTTAGGGGGGGGGGGGGAAAGATTGATCACACCCTATAAATAACACACTTTCCCAAGTAAATAGTATCATGTATATTATTACTGATGTCATAATAATTAATAATCAATATTTAATTCTGGGGGGGGAATCCCATTATGAAACCCTGACTACAACCTTTAAACTCATCTAGAATCGCCAATTCTAATGCATCAAAATATTTCATATATACAGTAGAGTAGAGTCTCGTTAATACGTACACCAGGACACTGACAAAATTCGATGCATACAAATTGGATCATAATTGCATCACAAACATATCTCTTTTTGAAGGTTTGGATCGAGATTAGTTTATTTGTTCCTCACCTGTGATCAGGGAGTTGTATAGCTCATTCGGGGCACGCTCCTGGTGCTCCTCCTCTCAAATTTCATACGCCTAAATCAGTAAATTAGTGTTACGGTATAGGGAAAGATCCTCAATTTTCACGCTCCTAAATACAATTTCATAAAAATCATGAGCCTAGAAGAGCGTTCGGCGCTCCTAAATAATTCCTTGCCTGTGATGCAGTAATTTCTATCTGTTCATCATTAGTGAGTTGTGTTAGGAATTTGCTAAGCAGGCCACTCACTCACTGGCATACTAGTAATTGATACATACCTTCATCTAGTGATAATTATGGGTTTAATTATGTGTAGTAATTACTTGTCCTTCTCATATCATATATCAGGTATTAAATTAAAACAAAATTCAACTACGTATTATTATTATAGTTATGCTCGGAAGCTGAATCGAATATAGGTAAACCTCCGAAAACCATATCTCCTAAATGCTCATACCCCCCAGATTCTGCACATTCCTATCCACTGAGTGATATTCCTATGTTAATAAAACTACGTACGGAATCTCTGAAATGCTACAACCTCGAAATTTGGCACAAGCGGTTATTCCTAATCATGCCGCTTCTCGGAGGTTTACTTGTAGTATTATCAGGGCAGCCACATGGCCACAGTCTTGTAAAATATATTGAGCCCGGTGTAAGTTCCATTTGCAAAGAGCTATCCACTAACTAAATATAGCAGGTGTGATATTGTGGAATATTATACGTATATCTAGGAATAATTGTAACTTCGAAATCTTCACAATTTCCTCAGGAAATGTTCACCTATCAGATTTGAGAGTTTATAAAGTATTGGCATATTGAGTTCCATAAATTTAGTCTGTGGTAATTGCACACTAGAATCTTAAATACAAACAGTACGAAAGTACGGTATCCATTGTCAGTGATCATTCAATACTTATTTATACCAGGGATACAGAGTTATTTGTTACAGTCCAGAGATAGAATATTTTAATTAATAATTTGTGCAATGCATTAAAACTTTTTATGTTATTTGGATCAAATCATACTAAATTATTACACTACTAAAATAGCTGTAAAACCAATATACACACCAATAGAACTATTTACTCAGTAATTTGTGTCAATATCGCAAAATTATTAACCTAATCATTAAATTTTGATTCTAGCTCATGGTTTCTTAATGCTAGGTCACGAATTTCTTCAGAATTTCGCTCTAAAATTTCCATTAGCGACTGCTTATTGAGTTGTAGAGAACTTATCGTATCTTTCAAATTCGATAATTCTTTCTGATGTGAATTTGATTTTTTTCTAGAATCTTCTATATTATCTACTTTGCTTTTCAGTAAACTTTCCACTGATTTTTTAGAAATGTTTAGATCAGCTATTTCATTCTCCAGATCTCTGTTCCTGTCTTCTAATATACTCAACTCTTTCATTAGTGTAGAGTTCTTGGTTGCAAGGTTTTGTACATCAGATAATGTCTTGTTGAATACTTCCTTATTACCGGACGTATTAGTTCTGAAATCTTCAAGTTCCATTTTCATATTGTGGTTCAGTGCTAATGTGATTTCATATTTCTGTTTGATATTTGTCAATTCTTGTAAAACAGATTGTGTGTATTCAGGTAAGTCTTCTATCTCCGTGAAATCTGACCGTGACTGAGAAGATACTACTGACGTACTCAGGAAGCTGCTAGGAGGATCTTCTACTTGAGGCAGGGGGGTGTCCTCATCTCTTAATTCATCACTCAAAATATTCTCTCGGAACTGTATTTGCATCCCATCTTCTGGAAGCAATTGTATCTGTTTGCTTTCTATGATTGACAGCTTGTAATCCGGAGACCTTATGAGTTGCATAGCTTCTATCCCGATTAGAATATCACTATCTGAAGAGTCAGGCAGTTCAGCTAGCGTTATGTTAAGATCCTGTAATGTTAGAGATATAGGTATAGTAGTAGAAGAAGCTTTTACGTCATCCTTGATTACACCTTTTATGTCTTTGAGATGTGCTGCATAAATCGTGCCACACAGTCCTTTAACACGAGCATCTACAGACAGAGAAGGAGGAGGGGAGTACTTAGAATATTTCTCTTCAACATGATTACCAAGCTCTGCTATGAATTTAATAACGGGCTCATCTCTAGCCTCATATGGTGGAAAGTTCTTGAGATATTTAGCATACTTCCTAGGAGCATTACAATGATCTACAAACTCTTCTACTTTTATTGGTTCCTCTGCGAAGCTTAATTTCGTGATAGCTCCTTTAACCTTGAGCTTCTCTCCTACTACCTCTGCAATAATAAATATATTATTTAAATGTACTCTGAATATGTGAGTTAATACGTCATATTTCTCAAGCACCTGCCCATTAGATATGACGTCATTTTCTCCTTCGTTGACTGAGGTTAGTACATCTACTGCTGACATTAATCTTGGTTTAATTGCCTGTCTAATTACAGACATATTATGGTGTTCTATTGATACTCCTATTTTCTGACTAAAAGATGCGAAAAATGACTGATTATGGAAATCTGGTTTCAGTAGTTGTAGTTGGTCGATGGTAACTGCGTCTGTTTCAAACACATTCATCTGAGAAGATGTCATGCTAATACGGTCACGATCTATGTGCACGTCACTGCCCTCTGAGGAGATGCTAGAAGTTAAAGCAGACTGATCGTCTTGTAAGTCCTCGTCTACAGAGTGGAGACCAGATCTGGAGGACATTGGTCCTATGTCTTCATGGTTAGAGAGAGATGAGTGACTTAACCTAAATGCTGGGTCAGGGATATGCACTTCAGTTTGTGTGCCTACACTTTTCTGTAGATCAATAGGTAGCTGTAGACTGACACACACCTTATCTACCCCTACTATACCCGAGATCTTGAGGAGAGGGGACGTGCTCTCCTCTGCTCCTCTCTCATTTATTTCGTCCTTATTGAATCTGTCCATCTTCCTAATCTCACTCTGCACGTCTGTTTTCAATGCATCTATCGTGTCTTTGAGTCTCATTATACTCAGAAATACTACCTGCTTAAGAACAACATCTACAACATCAGGTAGAGATACGATAAAGTATATCATAGGATTATCATTCAGTTGAGATTCCTGATCTGACAGATGTTTGGCTAACTCAGCTAACTGTTTGAGATGGGAAATAATGTTAGTAGCTAGCCATACTTGTATAGTTATAGGTTCCATGAACTCATCAGGCCGCATTACTCCCTCCTCAGTCAAAGACTGTACTAAGCTGAGAGAGAAGTGTCTCAGATCGATTTGCCAGAGTTGACTTTTCCTCATCTTCTCCAACTCTCCGAACTTACTCTTCACATTAGACTCCTTCTGATTCAGGAGTGTGTATAGATCTCTAAGGATAGAAGGCTTGATAGACAGGTCCTCTTTGGAGTGAGGATACTCACTGGAGCACTTAAAAAACCAGGTGCTTTGTAGCCGTTTAAGGAACTTTACTAGATCATCACAAGAGTTAATCAGCTCAGCTGCTGTGCGATTCTTTAGAACGATCTCTGAGATGTCCAGCTGAACTGCTACTGGACGATCTTTAGTATTCTTTATTTCAGGAGGGTAGGCAATAGGTATCGTTACCTAGAGGGAAGCATCATATATTGTGTATTCACTACAGAATAATGCAGATCAATAGTATAGGAAATTAGTAGATAGAAGTGTACTAATGCAGAATTGTTTTTCTGTTGTATTACACTGCAAAAGTACTCAGCATGTACATTGAAACCGCCACAAACTGGCCTGTGGAAACGGGGAACTTCTGAAAACTAAGTGAAAAATAATTGAGCGAATTCATAGTCCCATGATCCATACAAATGAACCTCCACAAACGGAAAACTGGGTAGCATTTTCTGCGTCCCTGACACCCCGTTAGTGGAGGCTATACTGTATAAGATAATAATCAATATTTTATACTTGTATAATACCTTTGTCATTAGTGTGCCTACTTGTATATCCATCCCTTTCAATTGATTTTTGCCAATAAGAGTTAGTTCTCCAATCTTTTGCTACAAGAAATAGTTAGTTTATTAAATACTTCTCGCTTACACAAATAATATATATCAATGGGGGTTTTAATAATTAGACCACCGATGATGTATAAGTAAAACTGTTTTACCTTATTCTGAGATTCTTTATCTCCCTCTTCCTCTCCAAGCTTGAGAGTTACAGCCATCTTGACAACAAACTTTATGAACCATAGGAATGTTTCTTGATAGAATGTAACTTGTACTGGATTGATGCATACATAGAAGTTGGGACGTGGAACTAAAGCAGATAAGTTAGATTACTAAATCTCCTTTTCGGTACCATAAGGGGAAATTCACAGATCCAGATTAGCTCGGTATCCATACTTGCCAACCGTCCATGAAGTTAGCAAGTATGATTACTGACCTAATCTGAATCATGGATTATTCCGGGATTCTACAGGAAATACAGGAAATACAGGAAAGAATTTGAGAATCCATGCAAACATTTGCAAAATATTTGTGGCTTTTTCCAAATAAGCCTGAAATTGCTATTTATGGATAAAAACTTTCGAAAATTCTGGGAAAATATTATAAATATGGGTATTACTATTGTGTACTATTTGTAATCTGCTGGTTGTAAATCTAACAAAATATACATGCAGACCATACTACCTCGAATATCCTTGTGTTAACTTATTAAGGAATTAAGTACTATCCTATATCATACTTACTCATGTAATGCTCTGAAGCTACAGCAGGGTAGAAGTAAGCAGTGAAATCTATCCAGATAGTAGGTGCGTCATGACCGAATTTATAGCTCCCTTTATCAGATGCTATGAATGGTCTTTGTTTTTCAGTTGTAGCTCCAGTAGTTACTGGAGATATACTAAAATCGAAACAGCGGAAGCATATCACACTCTCTCTCAGTTTGTCAAGACTAACGCCCATTAAGGTACAGTTACCACCCTTCTGAACACGAGACACTTTCTTCTGTGTGTCTCTGAGTAATCCCATCCCCCAATCCGTCCTGTCTTGGAATTTATAATCATAATTAGCCCAGTGGTGTCTCTGTGTACCAGCCTTCTGATCAGGATATATATCTAATCCTATCCCTGAGAACTGCATGTGTGTAGACTCTATACCCAGTCCTGAAGAGGGTAGCTGACAACACAGATGTACATCTAGCTTCTGTACACGGAAATGTATTGACGTCTGTACTATCAAACCGGGAGGAATACGCTTCCTTCCCAGCTGATAGGCTTCTATATTCTCATCCTCGTGTATGAGGGTAGACTGGAAATGCATTACACTGGCAGATATGTCAACCTATTAGATAATTACGTATAAGTTATTAGAGTTTAAGATACAGTAAAACTCCCGTTATATCGAACACGGATATGTCGAAATACCCTCTTATAATGGAGTCACAAATTGTACAAATATGGTCCCAAACAAGTAATATCAAAGTAACATAAATTTTATCGGTTGTATCGAAGGAATGATCGCAATTCCTTGAGCTTCGATATAATGAGAGTTGACTGTAATAATATATATAACTAGCCTTTCCTTCTTCATCTTTCTGTATGAAATTATGCGATATTCCCGTACTAGTTTTCTTTGTAAGGAGTTTATGAGACTGAGGAGGAGTGTCTGGTGTTTGTCTTTTTTTGAGTTTTGATAAACCCTGTGCACCCTTAGCCTCTGGCTCTCTAGAGGCGGCTTGTCTAGCGGGAGAGGATACGGTCGGGGACTTGAGAGTAGCTTGTTTTTGCTCCATTATTTTAGCTAGGTCATGTAGCTGTTTTAAATGTTGGAAAAAATTCGATGCCTCTTTTAGCTCTGAGTCGTTGAGTATAAAAGAGAGGACTCCCAGCTGTATTATGAACTTACTGCACATGTGTGAGCAGTCAGCTAGCTTCTTCTTCAATGAGAAGTTAACGAATGAATTGTCACAATTCAATCGTATTGACTGATTCGTGACGTCATTTTGACTAGCAGCCAGGACCGTCGATGTTGCTTTTGCCTACATTGTATATATGCTTTCAAAGCTTACTATATATCAAAGAATTCTTCTTACTTGAAAGCAGATGAATGACAGCTGTCTAAATACAGTGACAGACTGGTCAGAAGTATTGACAGGTCTGCTTTTGACAAGATTATCCATACAGTTGTTGAACTCATGGTCTGTACATTTGAGTGTGATACCAGACACAAATAAATCAGCTTTAAATTGTGTAGAAGTGAACTCTATGTTGAGAGCTTCTATTTCAATGAACATACTATCGAGTACTTTCTCGGTAAGACCATACTTAGATCTGTAAGAAGAATATATAACCTCATGCCAGTGCTCCATTTAGGTTGTAGATGCATCAAATCGGCGCACCCAAGAAGCTTATAAAGGCCTGTGTTTCATACACCCTCCCATTATTTTCTAAAAGTTATGCACCCCCTGGGTGCGTGCTGAGCACCCAAATGAAGGCCGAGTCTCATACGTAATAGAAATACCATTGTGTGTCAGTGTGTGGGTATTATTAGGGGTACAGTATAACTCGGATAAGACATACTTCTTCCATTCATTTTAATACAATCCTATTTGGATTTGTAAACTTGGATAGACTTGATAGTACGTATGTACTTATTTTTATTTCTCCCAAGAAGTATGAGTTATACTGTATGAAACTTCTAAGGTAGTCAGGACCAGGAGCAGGCAATCTAGTCTGCTATCATAAAATATTACTTATAATCATAGCTATGTTATAACTTATTATTAATCTTAAGAATATAGTGCTGCATCCCTCTGCGCAGATTACACAACACAACCTCACTAATCCATTTAACTGGCTTGTAAATCATACATTAACATCATAATTACATTAATTTAATATGTACTATTGTATAGGAGATTTACTATTAAATTATTAGCAACTTTAGATAATCCATAATTTATAGTAATTATTTATTCCTTATTTGTATAAAATTACAATTATTACTAAAGAATAATATACAGCTAGCTATGTGTAATATATTGCTGGAAATGGAATTATTATCCTAAGAATTAAGGCTTCATTATGTCTCAAATAGGATTCACGAAATTTGAGTTGAGTTTAGATCATTTCATACAATCGCCGTATAATAGCAATAGTATATATTTAATGGAGTATTGTATGTGGTGTTAAATTAGTAGAATTGTGGAGGTGAATTCTGCTGTGGAAGTACTGAAGTAGGCATTGCTTAGGTAAACAGACCTACGAACTGAGTTACCATATTTAGTATAAGAATAGCCCGTTTCCATAACATAAGTTATTCTGGAAGCACATTATTTGATACATTCTACAAAATAGGATGCTATTAGTATATTATATATCATGCTGGCAGTATAACTGAGTGTATCACAAAAGTTGATAATAGCTTGGCTGGTAGGATATTAAATCTCCGTAAATACTTGTAGACTGTTATTGTAAAATTTTGAAATCGGTGCAATTGTCTACATCACTCAGATTCACTATAGATCTGTTGAATAAGCTGATTATAAAAGTACTGAATGCATCCAGAGGTTCATGCATAATTCGAATGATGCATGATCCTCTCAATGACGTACGCATAATATTTAGAGTTTAACTGTGACCAAAATATATTCGAAGCCAGAAATCAAAATATATCGTAGCCAGAATTTTTTCATAATTTTTTCCTGAATTAATGTAGAATACATGGAAGGAGCGTTAGGAGCGCACTCCCTCAAACTCGATACTCCGAATAGTATGATACATACATATAATTATATTTTTATGTTTAAATTAGATAAATGGCAGGAGTATTCGGAAGAGGAGCCCCACCCAAAATAGGAACATCTGCTCCCAAGTGTCCCACCTGTACCAAGTCAGTATATCATGCAGAACAAGTCATCGCTCTAGGCAAATCATTTCATAAGATGTGTTTGAAATGCACCTCCTGTAACAAGCTGCTTGACACAGGAACTGTCGTAGAACACGATGAGAAGCCTTTCTGTCGTGCGTGTCACCAGAAGAACTTTGGTACAAAAGGCTACGGCTTTGGTGTAGGCATTGGTACTCTTCAGTCTGATTACAATACTGAGACTAATGCTGATGCTATCAATTCTTCCGGACAGAGTTCAGGAGCTCCCAAAGCACCTCCTAAAGCTGCATTCACTCCAAACCCAGAACACTCTAAGGTGCTCACTATAGGAGGTGTCCCTAGGTGTCCTATCTGCAACAAGTCAGTGTATCATGCAGAAGAGATTGTAGCATTGAATAAGTCCTGGCATAAAGCTTGTCTTAGGTGTGAGAGCTGTCATAAAACGCTGTTTCGTGGAGATGTTCAGGATCATGAAAATAAACCATATTGTAAGAGTTGCTATGCAAAGAACTTTGCTACAGCTGGGTATGGATACGGTGTGGGGGCGGGTACACTGTCCAGCACTCAGGAGCCTGTAAAAACCGACAAGTCTACCTATCCTTATGTATAGTCGTTTCTTATATATATATATCCTCACTCCATATAATGCTCCTTATTACAGGAGTTTAGTATTTGACTACTAACCTACTTTTCTATATTCTTGTTACTAAGTAGTAAATTGCTGGTAATTATTCATTGTAACTAGATTTACTATATACTGTATCTTCTAGTAATTTATAATTATATAATACGAGCCGCTTCGCTTGCTCGCACTGCGCGGCATTTAGTGTTCGCATGGGGCTCGGTACTTCGTACTTCGAATTTAGAAAAATGTAAAATAGCAAAATTTAATTAATGAAGTATTTTTCAACTATTTGTTTACTTTATATTCATAAACAACAATAAATTTACATATGAGAAACTTAAAATGCGAAATTTGGATTGAGTGTAGTACTTTGTTACCCAATTGTAGCTGTTAAGAGCAAGTCTCTACGTATATTTTAAGATTTCAACTATTTGTTACTTTATATTCATAAAAATCTCTATCACTCTCGGAGTAGGTCTTATCTCAAGTATGTACTATCCGAGTACTAATGTATTTATTACAGTGCAATCTAGTCAGCTGTAATTTTAATTAATCATACCCAGATGTCTGCTTGCGAGGAGGAACTTCATGTTTCTGTCTCAACTTCATTTCATCTATCACTGATATCTTAACATCAATAGAATCGATAACCTATAATTAACTCATTTCAATATACAATAGACCCTCCAAGCCTCGGGCACGGACGCGCACTAAACCGGGCAACATTTTTTGTATACAAGTATACGTAGATACTTAACCTAAAGCCTAAACTAGTAAAGGTCATTTTCTTATATTAATATTCTGAATCCAATTAAATGTTAATACAGGTCATTTTAAGAAAACTTCTTGAAGATCCCTGGCCCAGAATAAGATTTCCCATTGAGAGGCCATTTCTCATATAAAATTGCTGAGTGCTAGATGATGTCACCTTCATTATCCTGTTAACTAGTTATATTCTTACAGCTATTTACTCTGTGATAGATATTCATTGATATGACAGCAATTGTTCCCGCAAAATTGATGTGAGCGGTGGAGCTAAAACAAGCTTCTACTAACAGTGACCTAATGACACAAAATGATATGTCTTATTCCTACACACATCTGGTATTAAACACCCTGAGCTAGTCTCATTTGTAGTGTTACATACTCACTATATGTATTGGCTTTGTTTGAATCTTTGTTATGTGAACCTATAAACATAATAAATGGATTAATATACGCTATTAATAAATACGGTATTCCCTGAATAAGAGCCAGGGGGGCTTATCCTTTTCGTGGGCATTTTGTCGCATATAATTTTACAATTTTTGAAAATACAAATGATTTTGGGAAACTATTTTAATTCTAATTTGTTGGATAGTCAAATGAAGCGTATTTTTCATCAAAAAATTCTTCTAGATTCTAGAGGGTGGTGATAAATTTTATTCACCAGTTTGGAACTTTTTTCTCTTGTATCCTGCGCTTATTCAGGGATATACGGTAATTGAAGTATCGTTAAATAATAATCGCAAAAAGAAACAACAACAAAATAATTATACTATCTCCTACCTCTACTTTAATATTATCACAGACAATAGAAGATATCTCTAGCCAGAGAGGTAGATGAGTTATATCACTGATGTACTCAGCATCTAGCTCTAAGTTCTTCAAAACTCCTATTCCCTTTGAGAGATTCAGATCTATGTCATCTGGAGTTAGAGTTTTTGTGAATCTAAATTTGTGAAATTTCATATTTAAGTCTACCATACAAGTATTCAGAATGGTATCTGATTATTCGTAACAGTACCTCGCTAGTTTCTTGAGTATCTGTCTCTTTAGTATACCGGCCATCCCTGCCTAATTAATTAAAAAGCTATCTTTGAGCTTTAAACACTTTGGTTCGCATGGAATTATTACGTCACTATGACTGTGCAAAAAAATCAAAATTTCAAATTTCTCTCTGCTATTCACACCTTTAAAGATTAAGACACCAAATTTGGCATGTATACTCGTAGTGACATATAGTTGTGCACCTGACATATGAAAAATTTCTAATGTATATATTTTCACACCTTTTGACACCTCTGTATTTTAGCCTAATCAGATTGAAGGGTTTTACGATTAGGCATAAATGCATAAAATTAGTTCTGGTGGAGTGTTTGTAATTTAATTAACTCTGTAATATATATGTGTATTTGTATTGATTGTTGTAGACTGCAATTCTATTGCTCAATACATTCAATTAAATATATATATATACATATACTGATTTATCATATGATTAATCATATTTTCACACCTTTTGGTGAACATTTCAAAATTATCCTAGAGATAAGCTTCCACTTGTTAAATAGGGGTAAACAAGATTAGTAAATTTCGCTAAAATGGATATTTAGTAGAAAAATATAGTTTCAATAATCCACTAAAATTGATTTTGGTAAATTTAAGTCGGCACAGGCGGTGATTTGAGATTTTTCCAGGAGGTTTTCGGAGTGGTCTTTTCTGGCAAACACTGCAGATAGGTAGTACGGATGACTAATTACAACGCAACTGAAGTATTAAAATCGACAAGGAGCCTATGTCTAAGTGTTCGCTGGAAACAGGGCATTAGGATCTTTCGATCAAAGATAGTACGATCCGGATCTAGATTCTTTTCGAGGATCGGAGGAGGGTCGTCGATCCATTAGAAAAAGTGGGATCGTGATCGTGGACGGATTGATATTTTTCTCGAAGGATCCTGATCCTTTCTAAATATTCACAAGAGTTCCCTCATCCCAAAATGTTATGATATTTGGTACTTACAACGTTACTTTGCTACTCCAAGGGTGTTCTTATAAGCGATAACTACTGAATGGAGTAGCATTCAGCCTAATTTATTCAAAGCTATCCAGACTTTTCAACCTCATTTATACGGCACTGGGATAATATCATGGGACAATAATCGAGCTTTCGAATCATTCCTACTTCAAGTTCAGACTTGCTCCGGGGACCCACTTAGGCCTATGCGCCTTGCCGAATTAAATTATGACACAACTTGTACAGTCAACTCCGCTTAATTGGGACACCGGTTAATCGGGACAAAAGGGCTGGAACCGGTGTGTCCAGATTAACCAGAATTGACTGTACATTAGCACTCTGCAATCTACTATTGAATATTGCTCTATAAATTTACAAAGCAGTCGATAGAATATTTCGTCACCTTTTCTCAGAGATGATTAAGACCTCGCTTAGAGTAAAAACCATTGAGTTTAATATATAAGATTGTAGATAGGCGCACTTTCGAAACTTCTAAGAATAATCGTAATAATTATGTATTATATCTGCATCTACTGTATAGTGGGTAAACCAATTTCACACTCCATGCTTCGTGATTGTAGAGAATTAAATATCTGAGAATCAGGCAGAAATTGTATTCAATAATTTTATTGGCCTTTTAAATTTACAAAAAGAACAGAAGTATGTATAAATTCGTGATATAATTAACATTATAGCAATCTGTTAGTACCAGTCCGAGATCCACCAAGCTATCGATCATACTTTGTTTACTGTATTCATATATATAGGACAATTCAATAATAATTAATAGAATAACTGCTTTGGAGCAAATTAGTTCAGTTGAATATTTAGAAGCTAGAAGTCTCTACAAAGCAAAGATGGCTTAATTATATAATTTACTTTTATAGTAGCTTAAGAGCTGATACATAACTACGTATTAGAATGATGAACGTGATTTAGCAATAAATATGAATACAACATATGCGTACGCACACCATGTTGAAACTCTACACAGACGTAGACGACTACATGAATCATTATGTTATACAATAGGTCGTGACCTACAGTTAAGTATGGAACTATGGCAACTAAATTCTATTATTTTTGGCAGATAAACTTAAGAATTCAATTATTCTGGTGGCAAATCAAAGCAGTTATTTTGGCAACTGGTCATTATGTAAATTCGAACATTAACGCTAAAGTTGAAATTAGGAGTGAGACATTTGTCCACAGAGGTTATTTTGTACAGGTTGGATGTTGTTATATGTTTGAGTATGTATTTACCCTGGATTAGTGGCTATACTTGCTTAGATGGTGTCCTAAGTCATCCTATAATACCCTGGATTAACAAATTCATGGCGCTTAACTATATTACAAGTATAGAGAGAGGATTATACAGCTAATTATGTAGTATTTTTAGATTCATAGTTTAAGACAAATACCGAACACATCATTTAGGACAAATTCCAAGTATGAGTTAAAACAAATTCCGATTTCCTCTAAAAATATTAACTTAGATAGTGAATTATAGAAATATATTACGTAAGGTGATTAAGCGGAGTTATCTATTTCGTGAGACATGTTTTCGTTTGTACTGCCACTTCTCATGACCCAGACCGTTTCAGATAGCATATACATTATATAATAAGAATTTCGACAACAACTACGTTTAATAAAATACTAAATCATAGCTATGACTAAATTAAATCAAAAGATTTAATAATTATCAGAGAAAGCTAATTTCTGTATCTTAGAGAAGTTATCAGATTTTGTTAATTTCCAATAATGTTCCACAAATTCTGAATGTTTGAATGCTTCCACAAACTTCTGGTCATGAGTAATGAGTATCATTTGGAAGTTAGATTTAGCCTTAGAATCCAATAACTCAATCAAACTATCCGCTAAAGATACCATATTCCTTCGATCAAGGTTAGTTGTTGGTTCATCTAACGCAATAATACCACATTTACTACAAAATGTTTCCGCTAAAGCTAATCGTATCAGAATACAAGCTAAAACCTTTTGTCCTGTACTACAACGGCCTCTCATACCCATCTCTATATCTCCCTTCATCATAACCACACGGTAGTTATAGGAACCTCTACCACTAGGAGAAGCAGTACTCTCATCGTCAGCTACTATCTGTATGTAGTCTATATCAGGACCTTTGTAGATGCTCTGCCAGAGTTCCTGGAGGATTGCGTTGATCTGTTCAATCTTACTTTTGTGGAATTGCATCATACATCTGTCTAGCTTATGATAGGAATATTCTAGATCTTTTACCACTAGTCTTACAACCTTCAACTCATATTTCTTAGCGTCATGAACACGCATAACATCACGGTACTGATCAGACTCAAGGGTACGAGTAACTTTAGCTATTTGTTTCTTCATCTGATCTATTTCTCCTGTTAGTTTGTCTCGTTTAGATCTCTTCTGTTTCAATGAAGATTCTAACTGTGTTATGCTAGATTGTAGCTTTTGAATTGGATTTGTATTTAGCTCACTCGCTAGCTCTGCTATTTCTATATTCAGTACACGTAGATTCTCTTGATAGCCCTGCAGCTGGATAGCATCAGAATATTCGCGGTTTTTATTCTGTGAGTTTGCTATTTCGTTATTAATATTTGCTATAATCTCACGCAATTCCTGTAATCTTGTATTCAACTTATTAATGTTACTCTTTGCTACCTCAATCTCATGAACACAATCTTCATAATCGGTCTGACTATTGTCCAAAGATGCAGAATCAATTTCTTTCTGTTTTTCATTTATTTTAGTTATTAGAGATTTGAATTGCTCAATCTTACTGCGTTCGATATCCACAATTTGTTTGTATTCTGCATGTTTCTCTTTCAATTCATTCTCGTATTTGAGAATACGTTGCTTTATAGGAGTAAGACTCAGCTTCACTTCCTTTATACCCTTGTTCAAATTATCTAATTTCTGTTCTAACTCTATTTTCCTGGCTAACTGATTTGCTTGATTCTGTTTATGTTTTTGTTGTTCCAGCTGAGCTGCTGTCAGCTCATTAATTTCTTGCTCTTTATCACGGACTTCATCCTTGTGATTGTTAATAGATGTTTGATGTTCTGAAATCTTAGATTCAAATGCTTTTATTTCCTTCTGATTTTTACGTAGCTGTTGCTTTATCTCCTCAATAGACTTGGAAGCAATCGGGTTTTTAAGTTTTCTAGATTCTACACTGATTTTAGACTCAATTACCTTTCGCTCACTCTCCTTCTCGTTCAACACACGAACATCCCACGCTAACGTACTTATCTTATCGAGGACATTTTGATAAGATTTGGCCTGTTTCTCCAGCTGATTTATTTCCTGTGCCAACTCTTTCTCCTGGATAATCAGTTGATCGTATTCAGCTTGGAGACCAGGGATTGTACTCTTTTCAACCTTAATCATGTCGTCATTAGCTCCTGATAGCTTCTGAAGGTTCTCGAGTTTCTCTCCCAATTCTGAGAGCTGAGTCTGTTGTTGTGACATCATGCTAGGGCCTACGTGCTTGATTCTCTTCTCTAGGGATTCCAGGACTTGAGTCAAAATTTCTAGGTTCTCGAATGCTCTTTTACACACAGGACAAGCATTTCTCTGCTGGACAAAGCTCTGACATTCTTTGTAGAACTGTTTAGAACCAGAGACAATAGACATTTTATCCTGCTCTACTTGTATCTCCTGTTTGATATCATCAATTACCTGGGAGTATTCCTGATCACCACAAAGTTCTTTCTTACGAGAATTGAAAGTATTCAGATTGTCTTGATACTGAGTAGCTTGTATCTCACATATATTCTTGCTAGATCTTACGTCATTCAATTTCTTGTTTAGAGTTTCTAATTTAGAACTCACTTTCTTGTGTTCATCTTCTTTATCACTCTTCAACTTAGCTAGTTTAGCTTCTAGCTCAGACAGAGGGGGAGGCCAGACGAATAGAGATTCCAAATCTGGATTAATTTTACTAAGAATTTTATTTATTGATAAATTTTTAGATTCCAAATCTTCCTTTAAGCTATTGACTGCTTTACGAGTAGATTCCTCCTGTTCCATTTCAATATTCTCTCTCTCTAACGAGGGAACTCTCTTCTC
Source organism: Oopsacas minuta (assembly GCA_024704765.1). Lineage (NCBI taxonomy): Eukaryota > Metazoa > Porifera > Hexactinellida > Lyssacinosida > Leucopsacidae > Oopsacas > Oopsacas minuta. The sequence continues at coordinate 152,746 of JAKMXF010000303.1, forward strand.
CAAATCTTTCTTCTTTTGAATCAGCTGTTTGATATTTGATTCCAGATCTATTACGTCATGACTAGATTTGAGAGATATCAGCTCTTCGTTAGCTATATCAATAGAGTCCTGTAAGTCTTCTAGCTCCTTACTGAAGCCCCCATCCTTACGGATATTGAGTAACTCCTGCTCCGCTTCACTCTGCTCAACTCCTCGGATCTTACAAGTTTGTTCCTGTTGGGCTAGTTCTCTGACGAGGTCTTCTTTCCAAGACAATATGTTCCCTTCCTCCTCCTCTTGCTCAGAGGTGAGACTCTTAAGGTCAGATTCAAACAGCTGGAGCTGTGATCTTCCGCGAGAGAGAGTATCTCTTGTGAGAGCTCCAGGAGAGGAGAGGAGAGGAGAACTTGTAGATGTCATTATGGAGGATAGTTCATCCATCAATTCTCTAAGAAGTCTTTTATGATACTCCACAGACTTTCTATTCTCATCTAGCTTATCCAGTCTCTGTTGCAGCTCCTTTAGACTCGCCTCTCCTTCATCACGCTCCCTCTCCACTCCTTTTAGCTCTCTCTCCCGCGACTTTTGACACCTCTGCTCGGTACTCATCCTATCAGCATGTTCTTCTTTCTGTCTCTTCAACATATCCACATCTCCTGACGGATCAATGAGTAGGAATTTTCCTTCAAAGGAAGATATATTTTGCTGCGCATGTTTACGACTAGTAACCTTAGTTTTGTGCTGTATATCTCTCTCCTGTGCTCTCATCAACATCTCCTTATTCCTCCCTCGGTCTTCCTCTCTCTGCTCTATGAATGCTTCTAGTTCTAAGAATTCAGTTTCTTTGACACTGACCGTCTTCTCATGACTACTGAGCTCGTGTTTGAAATCTTCTACATTTTGTTTCTTCTCTGTCAAGTGTTTCAGGTCATTCTCAATCACTTTTATTTGCTCTTGATATTCACTTCGTAATTTCTTCATATTTTCTAATGCTTTAGTAAACCTTGTAATCTCGAAAATGTTGTCAAATCTAGTTTTTAGCTCTTTGCACTCAGCTAACGGCCAATTAGACTCCTCTTGATGACAGAATATGACAGATGACAGGACATATTTGGATACCCCCAGCTCGCGGAACATTTCTTTATCCGTATCAGTACACCGAGATGATATAGATTCATTATTTTTAGTGAGTATAGAATCAAGAGTCTTGAATGTTATCTGCCCTCTGGGTTTCAATGTAGATTGTAACATTCTTGTGACACCACGTTGTTCACCCATATGATTCCTGAAATTTAGCATTACCTTGCCTTTCACCTCGCTTCTGCCTATCAACTTGGGGTCTGTAAGGAACATTCCTCCTTGAGCATTAGGCGGATATGCACCAGTAGCCATAAAGCGAAGACATTCAATAATCGTAGTTTTGCCAGCTCCGTTCTGCCCTGCAATAATAGTTATGGGAGATTCAAACTTTATGTAACTTTCTTGTGAGGGGTGGAAGCTACGGACCCCTGAGATCTGCATTTCATCTATTGAAGACATCTGTCACGCAGAATACAACTAACTGCGTATATTGACAATTAGAAGAGTGCATCAGATCATGATTCATAGAGCAGAGTTGCACGCGGGCTAAAATTTCTAACCGCGGCCCAACCCGCAGCCCGTGATTGAATTAGTCGTCCCGCAGAAAGCCCGCATGAATTTTTCGGCCAGCAATTAGCCCGCGAAAACAAAAATTTACGGGAGAAACAGTAACCTGAGACTGCGGAGTGAGGTTAATGCGGATCATGATGGGAGTATTTCCCTGCCGGCCTGTAAAATAGTTTTCGGCCTGCGCGTAACCCTGTCATAGAGGAATAATCTGAGGGAACGCGGAATTTGACCTAAACTGATGTAGGAAAATGACCTAAATTCATTTCGTTTGGGATTGACAGAATTCTGACTGTGATGTTTGTATTGATTTTGTCCTTGTGATCATGATAGTTGTATTACATGAACAATTCAACAATGATAAATAAATAGTGTCATTGAGTGTGTATGATAATACTGAATATTACCATATTACCAACACATGTTGTCAAATTTATCAACAAATGCTGTCATATTACCAACAATATTGTTGGTAATATGCAGGTCTCGTACATGTTTCGTACGAGTCTGTCAGCTACAAAAAGGAATGGCAACATTATTCAGTCACATAATGGGTACAAATAAACTAGGAACTTTGTTGACACTAATTGGATACTAGTTTTGGATTTTCATGGCATTAGTGGATGAATCTTTGCCTGGGAGTTGACCGGAAGTTTCTCCCCCTACGTCTTGCTGAGTGTCTTTATAACTCACTAAGAGTGTGATTAAAAGGACATTTCTTTGATTATCTAACTAGATTAGATTTAGCCAAACCATACGCCTAAAATGTTTCCCCTCATATTTACGCCCGCCTAGAGTATACATTAAGTATTACGGTATGGGGGATCTAGCGCAAATATAACGCGCCTATATCTATTTTGCTGATATTCATGCGCCTGTAGGCGAGCCGCATACGCCTGGATGATTCCCTGGATTCAGCCGAGAATATGGCTTGTTACTAATATATTTCCTATACATATATACGTACATATGCGGTGATTGATCGGTAGCGATAGATTTGTTTTGCTGGTATTTTAGTCCTATTTTGTAATTGTCATTTGTTGGTAATTTGACAACACAAATCTGTTGGTCATTTGCAGGCGTCTCGGACAATTAATACAAGTCTGAAAGATGCTGATTATTATTGTACGGCGAAGTGTTGTAACAATAGGGGTTACCCACAACAAATTTCGAATTTATATCATTTCCTACTTCCCAAAATTATTTAGGCTAAACTCCTGCGTCCCTGATCTGACACTATTCTTACTTAATTTTGGGGAAATTCAGAATTTTATAACACAAGTACAATCACGTACCTCAATATTGAAATCTCATTTTCCTATAGCTGTATAGCGGAAATAATGTATCCTTATATAGGATATAACGACATACTCATGAACTCGTTTCATTGCATTATAAGCGCTGTTCATTATTGCGGAAGTAAATTCACAACTTGTATAACAGTGATTTCATACCCCCCTAGGGGCAGTGCTTTATCTGCCTTTATCAAATCCCCGCACCATGGGTGTATTTCATTTTTCGCGCACCCTCCCATGTTTTCGAAAAATCATGGACCTCTGAGTATGTGCCGCGTATCCAGATGAAGCTTGTATAGGGGGTATTAAGCACTTTGTTATAGACGGAATTATTTAAAGTTTATATAATGTAATAGATGGAAAGATTAGACAATTTCGTTCTGAGCAGTATGTATTATATTTTATATCCAACTGGTTTATAGCCAGAGTCCATTGTCTTTATCTATATATATATAGAAAAATTGTTGATGAATATGGTGTCATGTTAAACTTTATTCGCAATTGGGAATCAGTGGCGGTCCGATCCTAGAGGGACAAACGGGGCATACGCCCCAGGTTTGAAAATAATGAGAAAATTCGTGAAGATGAAGTGTTGAGTTACCACTATTTGGATAATCGATGGAAAGATCCAGTTTGATTGAGGTCCGCCATTATTATCGTTTGATGAGAAATTAATCAAAAATACTATGTTCATCTATCAACCAAAAGTATGTATATAAGTACTTCACCATGGATAAGCTACAACTATGTTTGTTGTATAAGAAATCTGGCCTATGAACAGGAGGACTAATTAGCAGGTAGATTGGAATTGACCATGGACAAATTGTGCTAGTTGTACAAACTACATAAAGGTTCTGGTTGTCACTTTAAAGGAACAGTGCCGCCATATCATGAATAAGTTCATAGATTTAATCAGAGGAAAGCACTATAATTCCATACAATAAATTCTAATGTCATATCTAGTTCATATTATATAAAGGCTGCATTATAGTGATATCTACAGTATAAACCGGATATTTCTACTGTATTGACTTGAAAATTCGTGTCCACAATAAATGCTTACCCCAATAGCCATTAAGTGTAAATATAAATATATGTATAGAATAAATTATCATTTCAGAATAGAAGGAATCGCAGGATTAAGAATCAATATTGAACTACTCATCATAACTGCTTATTTATAATATAAACTACAAACATAATAGATTTAATACTGCATTTAAAGTAGCAACAGAACCTGTATAAAGATGTTAGGAAAGCACGAAAGACATAAGATAGACTGCGAGGTTTTCTTGCACACAGAGAGATCAGTGAACTGTACAAGCAGAATATTGAATTGAATATTCTAAGAATCGTAAGCAAACGGCCGCTCTTTAAGATAAAAATTACATTTGTAAGAGATGAGGGCTTAATTTTTCATGTAGTGCATCTGATTCTGATTCTGCTTCTGCATAGCTGGATTTGGAATCATTCCTCCTTGTTGAAGTGGCACCATTCCTGGCATCCCCTGCATTCTATCTGAGCCCATTTGACCCATACCAGTTTGTGATCCCATCCCCATCATCATAGAGCTGTCCATTCCAGACATCATACTTCGTCCTCCCATCAACATTGGTTGGTTTGGCACTAAATAATGTATAAATGTTAATTAGGGAGCCTTAAGGATTGAATATATATCAGTAGACAGCAATGCTAGTGGATCCTGCATTATAAAGGTGCATTCGTATTATCAGAAGCTATTTCAGATCAGAAACCACTACGGAATGCTGGTTTCACTGTATTTTACATATTTAATTAATACATGAATGATTAGACACACAAACAGAAAACAGTAGTCAGTTTGTAAAGTGTTCATGTATATATATATAAATGATATAATGATAAGAGCTTACTCATAGGTCTTCTGACTTGAGGAGGATATCTCGGTTGTTGTTGCATCATTCTATTTACTGGCATCTGGTTTATCATTCCCTAAATACGATGTATAGTAATAATTTTTTGTAAAAAAAGCACAAAATGGAAAAGTTCACATTTAGCGTTATTCCACTTCCACAACACACATAATAGAAATTAGGATTTAGTATACAGAAGAAGTGTGTTTATGTTGCAGGGCAACATTTACTTGTTAAAGAGAGCAAAATTAGCTTAAATTATGTAATTGTTCTTTCGCTTATATTTGCAAAACTAATTAATTAACAGCCAATTCTGAAAGATTTAGACACGCACTACATTATCGAGATAGTTATACACATACCTGTTGGCTTGGTAGTCTGAGAGGCCTGTTGATACCCAACTGGGGTCGGGCACTCGGTTTGTCACTTTTTAACAATAGGGAAAGAACATGTTTATCCCCACCCGAGGGAACACCTCCTCCCTGAGTAGCATACTGAGTTTGATCCCCTGTCTGATTTCTAGTAGACATACTAACTTGGTTGCCTGTTTGTGTGTAAGAGGGGTTGTTAATCATATTAGCCCCCATCACACCCATATTAGGAGGCAAGTTGTTCATCATAGGGTTACTATTCCCACCCATGTGATTAGACATATTACTAACTCCAGACACACCACTCATGTCTGCAACACTTGTAGATAATGACACTTTAGTTCCATTACCCTGTCCACTGTTACTACCATTACCAACCATAGTATTATTTGACTGTACACCCATGTTTCCTCCCATCATGGAGTCGTTAGAATATCCTTGAGGTATGTTACCCATCTGGTTCATACCACTCATTCCCATGTTACCTCCCATACTGCCTTGCATCTGATTGAGTTGTGCCATCTGATTCTAAAAAATATTACATCTACGGATAAGAACAACTCCATTGCATAGTAGTATTAGATTATATTCACGTATATAAAGTGGAGTTCGCACATTAGCAAGTCGTATTTTGCACGAATTTCCCTTGCTAATAATATTCCAACCTGCTATTAAAAGTATTATTTTCAATACAAAATAGCCCCTGAAAAAACTTGCTATCAGACGACTATTGCAAATAGGCGAACACCACTGTAAGTATTGTATATTGGAAAGTATAATCTCTGATTCTCATTGAAAGGTAAATTGTTAAAGTACGCTTGTTAAAAATTCGGATTCAACGCGTTAGAAATTTCACGGTTGCGTTGTATATTTTTCTTTATAAGAAAATTGTAAAAAGGAATACATAGGTGAATAGAACATTCAGAAAATGTATTAGTATGGTTCCATTTCCTGAATTTTGGAGGTGTTAATATACTATTTCTAGCACACTTTTCAGGATTTGGAATCAGACTATATTAAGACAATTACCGAAGCTATCTGATCTAGTCCCATCCCATGCTGGTGAGGACCTCTCTGCATCATCCCTAGTACGTTGTGAGGAGGCATACGAGGAATGTTTACTTTTTGCTGTTGTTGAATGGTCACATGCATTTGCCCCTAAAGTTTACATGAAGAAATAAACAAGTGAATGGAGGTATACTATGAGTCGTAGACTATGCTTGTAGCTGTATACTTTAAAATACCTTTTTCATAACTTCAGAGAAACGCTGGTAGAACCTCTTATCGATTGGATAGAGAACAGTCAGTGTAGATTTGTTGGCTAATTCGTTAAGTTTAACTATTAACATCTGAAAATTAATCTGGAAATTTGTAGTTTGATGTACTCTGTGATGATAGAGAAACAAGCACATCTTATTCTCTGTTAAATTGTGGAGACAAGGCAGTAGGTTTGGATTATCTAAAATCTACATAAGAAACAGGAAGTAAAACACACAAAGCATGGGAGTATATTGTGTTAATAAGTATTTACCTGCATTGTCCCGTGAATCAATCCTCTGTCATGAATGCCCGAGTTTCCGTATTGACTAGGATCTCCCTGTGCGAATAAAATTTCTCTCAGATAAACTATTGGAGGACTCGTTTTGAAGGTCCATCTCTTTGGGAAACCGTCTGGTATTAGGCTTTGATGCTGGAAGGTGACACGTCCCTTCACTTGACAGAAGTTACCTCCAACATGAGGTCTACCCTCCTCCAGAGTTATATCAATCGGCTGAGATGGCATGACGTGTTGCGAGGGAGGCATTTGGTAAGCAGATTTCAATGCCGGATCTGTAGTAATAACATTCATAATTAATAACTGTCATAACAATCATAGTAACATACAAATATACAGAATGTCTGCCTTATGTCATGAGCAGCGTAACTTGCTGATATTACCGATTATTGATCGTTATGTTAGGATATTTCGGCTGGCCAAATAAGCCAGGTAATACAGCCAGTTGAACACTATCAGTTTCTGGCAAATCAAATTTAGATAGGTAGGCCACAATGTATAATAGTACCAGCAGTTGACTATTGGAAACAACTATGAAAACGGAAATAAATGAGTACTGGCCTGGTGATAAAATCTCAATAAAGGAGGAATTAAGACAGATTTTCTCAAACTTTGGTTATACAATAGAGATTTACGCGATTTTGGTTTAGTTGAAATTCTATGGCCATTTTACCAAACGTGGCCAAACATAATCAATCATGAATAAACAGGTCGATAAGGTTGTAGCCATGATACAAAATTGGTGTTGTCATTGTCCAATAAAAATGTTTGTTAATCCCTGCCTGTATTATAACATTAGATGATTGAGGAATTATATTAGCAATCAAAAAAGTAATCGCGACAATATAAACTGTAAATCAGTGGTTATGATATATACGCGTAATTATGTTAATTAAGTATGGAATATGTATAGAAATGTGTCGAAGTATACGGACGACGATTCGCCCAGATGTCGATAACAGAATAAAATCAACCACCACAAATTAGAATTCCCTATAAACATATTAAGCACTGTCTCACAAATAGCAAATAGTTGCTATGTAGTAGTGATTATATAATGTAATTACTAATTAATCTGTGAATGAGTGTACGATTCTTGTACGAAAACGGAATGTTCACCGATCGGATGAGTGTAACCTTATCCGAACGTTTTTGGCCGGTGGCAATGATAACGGATAATCGATATTGCAGTTATATAGAAGTGATGTACTCACCTATGTTAGATTGAGGGGTAATCCCCAAATTCGATATCTGAGGCTTGAAGTCCTCGATAACTGATGTAACATCTTTATCAGGGATATGTTGCTGTTGGTTAGGTGTGAAGTAAGTATTCAATGAATTCATAGTAGGCTTAATATCAGGGAGATCAGATGGAATATCTATAGGAGGAACAGCTGATGGAGAGTTACTCGAATCGTCAACACATTGCTTCTTCTGAGGAGGTTCTTTTGGTTCGTTTAAGCTTGGATTTGCATTGTTTGGAGAAGAAATGTTTAAATTAGTTACATCTAGATAACATTAGATATAAATAATAAATAATACATCTTGTGTATGCAAGATCAATATACACGTGTAAGTATTAAAGAATAAATTACTTGGAGAAGTCTTGGGGGAGAGTTTTTGATGAGGAGGAGATGGTATCTGTTGGTAGGTATGTTGAGTTTGTTGTTGTTGTGATTGCGGTTGTTGTGTTTGTAGTAGTTGTTGCTGAGATTGTTGTGTTTGTGGTTGTTGTTGTTGCGTTTGTTGGGGCTGTTGTTGTTGAAGATGTTGTTGTTGTGATTGATGCTGAGATAATTGTTGTGCTGTTTGTTGTTCATGAAACTGTTGTTGAGGATTTTGTGTAGAATAAGAACTTTGGTAAGTTTGCTGAGGGTTATGAGACATTTGAGACTGAGTCTGTAATATCTGTTGATTCTGATTATTGTTGTGTTGGTATATCTGAGTGTTATGAGCATCAATCATAGACACAGAGTTTGGGTTAACAGGGTGAGGAGGTATATATGAATGGTTAGGAGTAGGTACAATAGGGGAGTAAGTTAGATCGTTGGGTTGTATTTGAGTTTGATCGTCTGGAATCAATATGTTCATTGGGTCTCCTATCAGAGGTATAGATAATTATAATTAATTGAATCTCTTATAATGAATTGTATTACAAATCATTTAAGCTCGAGGAACATAATTAAATTTCGACAAAAACTCCCATATATGGCCGTAATTGTTACTCTAGAATGTGCTAACTAATCACGATAGATTAATTATTGCCAGTTCCTTAATCAACTTTGTCTACAACATCTATATCCTAGTATTATATTATGTTTACCTTGCAAGTCAATGCCTTGTAGCATTACGAGGTGTTTGTATTGCTTGTTAGAATCCATAGAATATTCTGCTGTAAGCAAGGCCTAAATACAAAATATGTATATTACTAAATAGTAAATTATTAAATACAAATAGAACGAAGCAAGGTTAGTTGGAAACTTGTTTCAGTCCCCTACACCGCGTCCAATTGGTAATTCACTGCAATCCAGCATAAAATTAGCTGCTGGATAATATACATAGATTAGTTAAACGCTAATGTCTTCTATCATTTTCTACTTTTCAAATTTGAGTATCTGGATTTTTATTGGATATGTAGATTTCATTCCAAAATTGTTTCTCATATTATTTCTGAGATTCACGCGTCAGGCAGTTGGGTACCAGTCGAAATTGGAGTACAACTCGACGGGTCGACTGGCCGGTCAGGTTGAGTCGGAATCTTAAAAATCATGAGATTCTAATTAGAAGTATTAACAGATGTCTCTTCAAGCGCATGATACTAACAAACATAATGTGCACATAAAAATAAAATACAGTGCAACCTCTATTAGTGGGGTCTCTATAAATTGTAATCTCTATAAGCGGGACAATTTTGGTCCAACTTCATTCATTTCCATAGAAAAGAACCTCGGGAAGTAGGGGATGGGGCAAACTTTAGAGATACTCATGCTACACACCATTGGAATTGCGGGGAATTCTACGATAAATTTTCTGGAATATCCCATTTTTTAATAAATTTTGGAAAAAACACGTATTTACAGCTATGATGAATTGAAATCTTTGGGTTTTTAGAAGAAAATTTCTTAAAATTTTTAATATTCAACCTTAGGGATATTATAGAAATGAAATATCATTGAAAAAACAGTTGTTGGAGCAAGTGGCTATGTCATTGACTAAAAAATCTCTGGTTAAAGGACATTTGCATTAGAAAGTTTAAATGGGGAATGGGGGCTATAGGAGATTCGCCGTCCCGACCTCCTCACTTATAGAGGTTCTGCTGTAATTAATATTAGAATAGAGAGTTACAGGAAGATCTACTAGTAAATACACACAAATGTAATTATGTATTTGATTGTGAAACAATATATTATCCTAATGGCTATATCAAACATGCTTATGTATGAACTATGTATATAAGCAGCTAATACTACGGCACTGTACTTATAGAGCAGAAAGTAATGTCGCAACATTATGGACACGATAGCTAATTTGAATTGCTTTCAGTAAGTGAAGCTCATCAACTACGACGCATACAAATTACATAATAATACAATAAATAATAAATTCAAGAATTTTGTAAGCTTTATGGTTGTCTTACCTGCTCATAGAGCGACTTCAACTCAGGAATTCTCCTCGGTGAAACTATAGATAATTTGATCTGTTGCTAAAATAATTACAAGATGATATATATTATTTACTTCTGTGAATAAAGCTAGTGCAATGCTAATCTAATAATGCAAATGTTCAGCTTTTATAGAAATTCTAAGAGTATGATATCCTCATCAATTCTGTGGAAAGAAGCTGAAATCTACGCACAAAGGTAATTCAACTATAACCACAGCATTTTGCTATGGTTAAAATAAATTATAAGCCAATATGTTCACGACCATTATATGGCATATACTACAGAAATTCGTTGAAAATGGTTTGAAATATGAGGAATAATCAAGGTATTAAAACAATTTTCCCTCCTGGTTTTCGTAAACCGTGGCTAAAGGGCATTAACGAGAAAGATAAACATAATAGCATAGATAGCTAAATAATAGAATAAATACCTTCTTCATGTTGCTGATAATATCTGTTACAGAACTTCCATCGAACTCTGATCCTCTGTTATATGGGAGAGAATGGTGCGGTCTGTTACTGATTATAACGCAATACTTTTCATGCTGACCAGGCCTGAAAAATATTAATATCTCTCAAGGAAAGAATAAAAGTGAACAATACGAATGTGATATAGGAAGCTAGCCTGTAGCCGGTAATATAATAATTCGTATTATCATATTTTGGTATGCAACAGAATCTAAACAAATTCATTATAATTGAACAAATTTAAAGATCTAAGCCAGAGAATTGTCTTAGCTAACAAACTTAACACTAATACAATACCAAATACAGTTAAATCGGGGGATTTTCCGTAAGACTACGTATAAATTGTTTATTCGAAATTCCCATATAAAATAATTGGATTTTTTGTCTTTTGACTTCGGGGTTTTTGTCTTATCTCAATTTCAACCGTAGAATCAAAACTTAATGAAATGTATACCTCATATCTTGAAGGCTTGCTAATTCTCTAAATATCTACACAGGGATAAAGAAGAGATATATGTTAGATTTGTTTGAGCTGCTACGGTTATTAACTATTACTGCTGATTACATTTTGCAATTTTTGAATATCCAAAAGTGGACAAATTTCGAAATTGTGGCAATTGCATATACGTAGTTCTAATAATTAGTATTCCATTTCATTACGCTTGTAGTGTATAGGAAGTAATCGGTAACCTCAATGTTTACTATCAATTAACACAATTAGTTAACACTATAGAATTGGCTGCTACAAGCTAGGACGTAAACAGCAGAATCTAATAATTATTCACAGCATTGCTGTAAATAATATTTCATCCTCTTTTGTCATAAATTGTAAAAAGATAATTGTAACTAATTATACGCCTAAACAAATGCTTACTAGCTCTGCATGAAAAAATTAATTACGTACTGAACAGATAAATGACTACATAATACTAATATTGTACGTATTTACATTTATAGCTCCCAATAGTCCATCTGCCAGAGAGAAGTATTCAGAACCTGCACCTTCAAACCTATACATTATACAATAAATAGTAAGAATAAACCTTAGGATAATATACAGGTTAACGTACACTAAATTCCGTAAACATTCATAAAGGAGACCACTACTGCTAGTAACTCTAAGCCTCTTAACTAGTGGAACTGTAGGGGTTAATGTTGGCACTACGAGAACTATACCAAATTGAGTGTAGGCTTCCTGCAATAAATGGAATTAACAATGATATGTGTGTGTAATAGTGTATATTGTATATCTATGTTTGTATGTCTCTGAACCAATACAAAATCATCATTGAATTAAAAAAAGTAAAAAATTCGCGACTGTAGAGCAGCAATTCTTGAGGCACATAGTGCCAAGGGCATATGCACAACAACCGCTTCACAATTTCTGTGCATAATTGTCTAAATACGTAGTACTACAGGCCTACAGCTGTACACCCTAGTTTTCTGAACACCATCTGCATCAATAAGCTTCAAGATTTATATTCTTATAGCTGAAATAAGGTATATACAGTAGAGTGGACCCCTCGCTAATCCTAACAGGTCAGTGCCAAAAATATAATATCTTTAGGATTAGTAAACAGAGACATTTCAATTGATCATAAAATAGCATTAAAATAAATAATTTGGTGGTTTTAGATGCAATTATATGAGATAATATCTACATTCATCAGTTAGACTAGCGATAATTAAATTATTAATAATCCATTGCCCATGCTCCAAAAGACTAGCAAGAATCCTAAAATGATAGAATGGCTTATATTAAATGAAACCATAATGCTTGAAACTCAATTCAAAATACGCAACCAGTACACTGCTCTAGTCACTAAAAATTACAGCTGTACTCACACAGTATATAATAATTCAGTACAGGTTCTAGATATGGCTACAAACGAGCTAGAACAAGCTACGCCTGTATTAGGGGACAGTACAGATTATCCTATTAAAGTACAATACTGTGGTGTATGCAAAATGCCTACAGAGTTCTGTGAATACAGTGGTGTTTATGGTATGTGTCAGAAATGGCTGAAAGAGAATCTCCCCTTAGAGTACGAAGGCCTGATTGCGAGACTTGGAGAAGATAAACTAGAAGAGATGTCTATTTCTGATGAAAAGAAGAAACAAACAAGAGGGGGAAAAGCCATCAAAAAGACAAAGAAACAAGATGCAGAGAGAATTATTTATATTTCTTACTCGAATCGAGCTAAAGGAAAGTTTGTTACAGTTGTGGAGGGACTGAAAACATGGGACATTGACTTGAAGAAAGCTACAAAGCAATTCTCTCAACACTACTCACGAGGAGCTTCAATTACTGGAGAAGATCAAATTCTTATACAAGGATCCATGGATGATTTGGAAGAATTCATACTAGAATCTTGGCCAGAAATTGAGGGCAGTGCTATTCAAACTAAAGCTACTAAATAAGCATAGTTGATTATATCAGCTATTAGACTTGCATTAGATTATGGAATATAGTTAGTGTGAATAATTCATGCGCTAGATGTATTTGTATTAGAATCACTAATCACTGTTGAGTCAGGAAATAACTCCCTGCATGCTGAAATGTCGCATCAGGTTCATGAAATAAGATGGACAAAGGATATTTCCGAACCACTGTATATTTAAAATTTGACATGACATTAACTTTACTGATCAAAATAGATTCACTCCTAATGCCTGGACGGAAGGTTACACTCTTTTCTGTCTTGTAGTCTAGTCCAGTAAATTAGCAATGATCAGATAAGTGTATACAAAACATGCACTATAGAGGAATTATTAAAAAGAATGCAGAAGTAAAGGTATGAACACAGTTAGTAGTGAGCTCACCTTTGATTCATAAAAATCCTTTGGGTTGCCAATAAATCCAGTGAAGTATCTAGAATAAATAATTTTCTATTGAAATATAGTTTACCAAAATTGAAAAAATTACGTGCAGAAAAGCAATACAGAGGGTGTAGGGTAGTTAGAATATGGAGGGGTCTGTGGTGAAGACCATGAAGTAATCAACCCCATAGCCTGACTAGCCTGACATTTGCGCCACCCTTCTATAGCTATAGCACAATGTACTACTAAGTTCGTAAATATATAGTTGAGTAACGCTACCAGGGTTGGTATTGGGTTGGCTTTTCAGAAAAAGCCCCGACTCGAAAACAGAAACGGATTTCAAATCTGAACGTTGCAAGACACTATCAATCGAATGAATCTATACAATTAGCATGACATTGTGTGGTAATGAGAGAGATGAAAAGGAACATGAATCAGTATAAACGTGAATCAGGAGAAGAAATAGAAATACAAAGCCATCTGATTACATGGTAATGCCACGGATTCGTGTAATTACTCAGCTTTGAGTTACATATAAAAATACATCCAATCCTTACTCAACATTGATTAGTGAGTTATTGGCCGCTACGCGACAGAATATACTCAGGACGTCCCGCCAAAAACGGGACAGTTGGCAAGTATGTATAATCAATTAAATAAGTAAACAAATTATTGGTAACTAAGGTTCACAATTCATATACCGTAAACTGGGGCTACTTTGGCCCACTGGGTTTGCTTTAGCCCAAATATCAAAGTTACAAAGAATCTAGATTAGATTCAGTATTATACTTGAAAATGACTAGCCAAATTTTTAACGAATTTTCAAATATCGGTAGACAATTTCGAATACAAATACAATATCTATTCGATACGTAAGCAAATTTCAATATTTGTGCTAAAGCAAACCCAGTGGGCCAAAGTAGCCTCAGTTTAGGGTATGTAGAAAACGTAATCCTAGATGTACAGTGGCTAGTGGCGTAGCTAACTAAAGCTAATTGAGTGATAGCTAGATTCATGGAAATGTATTGGGTTGATTCCGATTAAATAAGCAATGATGATTAATATAAAAGTCTAATATACGTAAGCAAAATGCATTAAGAAATAATTGCATAACAAAGTTATGCAACTTTCTGGAAATAAGTAAATCATATTACAATTAATAATACAGTCTTAGAGCAATACAAGAACAAAACTTGGAGTTTCTGTATAAAATAAAAAGATTTCGACCGTACATAATATAGAAGTTAATCTATGTTACGATCTGATGCAGGACCTTAAAATACAGAATAATTTAGGACAAGTCAAGAACATTCGATATTTGTTCGAGTTGGCACAAAAAAAGAAAAAGAATTCAATTTGGGACAAATCACACGAAAACGGATTAGACTTTAGACATAACATATGGAGAGTTGGATTGCTAATATATAGTCGATTTCTTCTATAATAATATTATAAGTTCATAAATAGTGGGTGATAATGTTTATTGACTACATAGCAATACAGTGACAAGCGAATCTATATTTAGTGTGTATTTTCTATTAAGGGGGAATTAGTTTGAAAATCGTTCTATGAATTAGTCAAATAGCCAACACGCTGCAATATAATCGGATTCGACTTGTAATATCACAAATGCTAAAATGACTTTCATTTAATCAATTAATTTTAGTTATAGCTTAAATAATTTAGTGTTAAATATATTGTGGACAGATCAGATCGTGCTTTTAGACTATCCGCATCAGTATGCTATTTTATACTTAAGAAATATTAATCATATTCTTCTTAGCTTAGGAAAACGATTATTAACTCAAAAACATGGAATAGGACTCCAAGATACTACTCTGTGTGTGTCTCATAAAGAGCTAAAGAGAGATCTGTTTACAGACAATTTCCCGACAATCGTTGGACAAATTCCGACTAGGTTGCAAGAGAAATTCAGGACACTTCTCTTGACTATTTTGTAAACAGAAGACTAGAGATCTCATCTTTGCTCAACATTTCAATAGGTTACCCCGAACCGAATATTATCAGTATTCGGTTAGGCTACTATCCATGAATACTAGGGCATTAGGATCGCTCGATCACGATCGCGATACTTTTTTGACGATCTGGCGACGATCTGCGATCATTGTTTTATTAAGGATCGGATGTAAGATCGCGATCCTTTTTGTACCATAATTTTCGATCATTTTTGTATACTTTGAATACTTTGACTTAGGTAATTGTTCCAAATTTGTGTTCAACAATCAGTAATATTCGTTCGTAGAATGCGTTGATTCTCCACCTATGTTTCTTTTGGCATAAGAAATTATGTGACTATCAAAAATATATGTCTTGAATATTACACAAACGATCGGAAAAATGATCGACATCGGGATCACGATCGTTTTTGAAATAAGGATCTTGATCGGGATCGCCGATCATAATTTCAGAAAAGATCGGGGTCGGGATCGCGATCTTGTTTAACACGATCGACTAATGCCTTAATTAATACTGATATTCGGTATTTTGCGGTTTCCACCTTGCTTAAAAGTAATTGAATTTACTCCACTTATAAAGAAATGAAACTATGTGTCCCGAGCACTTCCCTATAATAAGATTTACTGTATGCAATTATATTTGTACAATATGCACTCAAGTATATCTGGAATTGCTATATTAGTGTAGATATGGTAATTGAAAAATTGAATGAGATAGTGACGCATAAATATAGATATGATATATTTCAAAGCTCCATCGTGCTAAGTAAGAACAGCGGTCAGGCCATAGGCTGAGCGGCCTGACCGTTTGCATCGCCCCTGTCATGTAAATATAGCATTCGAATGTACGATTGTACATTTATATAAAAATATGCAGGATTTATTTCATGGAACGGAACGGACAAGTTTTACTTGATCGTGAAGATTCTAAGGACCACCTTTCGGCTGGATAATTAGCTCGGTATATCACTACCTCCCCCAGCTAAGAAAATGAAATCAAAAATTAAGAGGGGGATATTGGTTGAAATTTGTATAAATGGTTACAAATTGATTATCATGAACATGAAAAGTTATAACAAATCCTTGACAAGCGTTATTCTACAATACTTTGTGATTTTCAAGCATTGAGAAACTAAATTTTCCTCAACTAAAACTTGTCCGTTCCATTACGTAAATAGCGAAGGCGGAATAGGCATTACAAACCTTATTATCTTGACAATATATTCGTCCAATAACAATGTGAACCAGGGACTGAGGCTAGAAGATGTGTCTATCACAAACACTACGTCATTATAGACTGATGTCTGCGAGTCATTTATCGGAGATTGAATTAGAGAGAATACTGACATTTCTTCCAATGTATTTAGATTTAGACAGAATATAGAATATAGGCAGTACAGCTAAACAGGATTATATCTAAGATATATGCAGCAAACAGGCTTTTATACTCTCTTCTCACTCTCCCCTATATTGCTGTGTAGTATTAGAACCAGCACCACATCATAGCTAAAATAAGATGATTACGCACATAAATTGATACACAATCATTACAAGTCATTTATATAGTTAATACATACAATTCAATTAATTGAAGAGGTTAGAATATCTTCATCGCTATGCAAACGCTAGCAAGTAATAATTATTGAAAAGAGTGCAAAACCATGGAAAGCAGGGCCGGGATTATACAGATTTATCGATTTTTTGCAGAATTTCATCCTCACAGACTTTACTAAATCTTGTCATAATACACTTAGAGGAGTATACTGCACTACTGGATAGGGAGTGCTGATCCTAGGATGAGCTTATACTTTCCAAGTCCAAACTTGGGTGAAGAAAAAAGCGGGACAAATATGGTTTTTGGCAAGTTTCAGCGGGGCAATAGCCTCAACACATGTCCAATTTAGGGCGTGACGTCTCGCCAATTATACATGATGCAATATATATGTTTATTTTAAAATAAACTCAATTGCTTAAGTATGGAGTTTGAAAAAATTGGCCAGGGCAAAATGGGTCCGTTCGAATTCGGACCAGTTTGGCAGACAAAAAGATCCTATCTAGGCAAAATGTGTCCAGCCGTGAACTACTTAATTCACTATCTAGCATAGATATTTAGAAATAGAGCTAACCCATCAAATAACTTTCTCAACAGCTACAAAAATGTGCAAAGAGATACTGGCACAACATGTAGGAGGCAGCTAAATCTAGATAGGCACAAAATGTATTACCCAAACCAAAGCTGGCAATACTTGTCCAGGACCAAATTTGACTGACTAAGACTGGCCCAGGGGAGACAAATAGACTTTGGAGAATCCAAATCCATCCGAAATTCATGGATTACAAATCTGTGAAATCCACAATCCATAATCCACCCAGCCCTCTGGTTATGACATTTCACATCGATCAGTGTTTCATCTAGCCATTTTGGCAAGGGGGGGCATCTAGGGTCCAAGGGTGGGGAAAGCTAGTGCGACATTTGTGTACAGATGCATTTTACACCAATGTCATACTGACTGTACACAAACTTCGGACTAGCTTTGTACACACACGTCTCCCTCCTGTTTATACAGCCCTGCCGTAGTAACTAGCAGTGAGTTTTCGTTGTTGTATCATAGTATTACTGTTTCCTTCAACGTGGATAATGATCGAATATTAAGTCAACAATTCATGTCCACATTCCACAACCTAATGAGTTATAGGTATAATCTAATCGCTAATATATTCAAAATTACCGACTTTCCATCAATTTACAGTGTCAAATTATAAATATCTAAATCTGATAGATCCCGTGCATTTTAGGCTAGGGTATTGGAGGTCAAATCTTTAAATACAAAATATTTCTAAATTCACACAAGAAAATCAACCTTGAAATTTCATAATTGAATCCCACTATGTACTACAAAAAATGTGTTATATTACCGCATTCACACGGATTATATTTTCTAAACGTAATTTATGTTTTAGATTAGACTTGCACATACAAATTACATCAATAGATATTATCCTACAACAACTGGTAAAGATAAACCCTCAAATATGATATCATTTGTGCAGACATATGTCAATATTCTTAGAGATCCGTGAATATTTTCGCTAAACACGTATATGTTATATTGTACTACACAATTGCCATAATTAAATCAAATAGCTCTTACCAGTTCTCCAATATTTAACATTCAATATATCGCAATACAATATAATGGCAGGATAGTTTATTACCATTTCTCAGAGATTTTAAGATTTCGCTTAGTGCTAAAACATGCCTTCCCCTTTCGTATTCTTCAAATTAGCCCTGTATAAGTGCATATTGATTGTAACACATACAATTCCCTTTAACCTATCCTCATCTAGTTAACTAAATTTGAATAATATTAAGTTGAAAAAGTTCAATAAATTTCAATTCTCTCACAAAATACGGTATATAAATAAGTTCATATGAAAATATTAAATTATTCCCTGTAACGACTGTCTCCTAAATTATTTGAGAGTGGCACAACTTATTTTAGGGATTATACAGTAAAACCTCCAAAAGTGAACACCTCTAAGAAGAGAACACCTCCAAAAGTGAACACCTCAAAGGATGAACACCTTGTCTCAGTCCGAATTTTTCCATTGCTACACACAAGGTCATGAAAAGTGAACACCCTCCGTATGTGAACATTTTGGCTGGTTCTCAGGGTGTTAACTTACTGAAGGTTTTACTGAATAATATTTAAATAACTCGATTGTGAACAATGGAATTGGCATTTCAAGTAATTGGGGGTAGTTAGACCAATTTAGATACAATGATCAAATTTCAGGTTATCTGGGACTAATTTGTGCAAAATTGAGTTCATTTACAAATCTAATTATATCCAATTCCAGTTAAAGGAACTTCATTAAACCATAATCCGTACAGTATGGGGCTCAAGGACAGAATATGTGTGACTGCCGCTAGGGTAGACACTAGATAGGATGTCTGTGTAATCTAAAGCCGTACTAATCCTTCTTAGCAAACTATTCATAACTCTATATTCTTTCCAAAAGAATTGGGACATATTATTCCAAATTTAGACTTAATAGCTGTATCTTTATAATAAGAAACTAGAATGATCTAATTCAAACAAAGTGTGATAATTATCCACAGGAATCTGATTAATATGGTAATGTTCTGTACAAATTATCAAAATTCCTCTCATCTAGCGTATTTGGCCATAGATTACAGGGATTGGAATTTGAACTAACTTGTAATTGAAATTTTGGAAATGTACTAACTAAAAATGGGATTTTGTTCTAATTTTCAAAATGTTTAGGGGACGCGGATTAGTGGTTAAACCAGCTAAAATTGTTAGATTTGCGTGTTTATATTCACTATTAGGTAGGTTGTGATTAATTTTCTTGGGATAGTGTATATCTTTACCCGGACTGTTGTACAAACTTCTTAGGCCATCTCATGGTTGTTGGCGAGTGTATTTTCAAGGAAAAGTATAGTAAATTTTGGACAAATTCCAGCGCCTAATCCGATATCTCAATTTATGATACAATCCGAAGTTAGGACAAAATCAAAAATTGAATGTTAGAACAAATTCCGATTTAAGTTGGGACATATTCTAAAATTTCAATTACGAGTTAGGAGTTTGGAACAATTCTAGTTATCCGTATATTCTATAATATCAATATTAAACGCTATTATCGCCTGTTAATCTATTTGAAGCTATGATAAGTGAGAAATGTTTACATAATAAGAGGATCATCAAACTCTCAGGACTACCAATCAATGGGGCACCCAACACCTGATTAGAATAATTATAGTAATGTTTTCTAACCTGGATGACTGGATCAAAAGTTGGTATACACAGTACAAGAGTAATGAAAATTCAAGGAATTAGTTTTGTAAGTATAGTGAGTAAGACCCAAGAATTCCTAAGCCTGAGGCGACGGCAGATTTATTCCTATCCGTATAATAGATAAAACTATAAAATACTTCTACGGAAGGGTATGTACTTGTAAATTGAAATACGCAAACACTTGTATATACGATGTCTATGCTTGTTATTATGCGGGATTACGCTAAGAAATATTTGAGATTGGAGGCGGTTTTTAGATTTACCAAATCCAGCCTTGCTCCTAAATAAATATATCATACATCGGACATCGGTCATATCAAATGATTAATAAAATAATTATTACTACATGGAAGGAAGAGGAACCCTTGATGTGTGATTCAACTTAATATATGGATATATCATATTCGATTTAACAACTGTATTTCTGTCACGAAAAATTTGGTCTTCCTAGAAAATTGGTCTAGGGGGATCAATGTTTTCATGGTAATTTGGTCCCACTTTGGAATTTTGGTTCCCCCTGTATTTATGTTTATCTAATTAGTAAATAAATACTCAACATCAAATTGACTAGAAAATTAGGTTTTGGAGAGTCAATATCTGATACTAGAGGGCATCAATACCTAAAAAGCTTGATAATCAACTGAATTGAGAACAAATCCATTTCAAAAACCATTGCAGCTCTAAAACACCTAATCCAACAATCAGGAGGTAGGCTACATCCGGAAACATCTCCTGGAAGCTTGGACACTAATCCGAGAAAAATCCCTGTGCTACAATCCAAATGGTGACCAAAATACACCAAAATTCCATGAAAAATGGTTCGTAGGACCAAATTTTTGGGGACCAATTTTCCAGTGACATTTCAACTGTTCAACTAATAAATGTGATTTGATACTTCCGGTTAAACTTGCCTATTTACTATTAATAGATTGATGTAAATCGGTAGACAAAAATGTATCAGTGTTTGCTTATGTAAATATGTTTATAATATTGTGACATCAATTCGTAATTGATTTATGGTTACTATCATTCGTAAAGTTAATAATAGTAATTAGATGATTTTGCTAATTACTGATCACTTTAGAGAAGATTATAGGATGTAAAGCAAGAAATTAATACAATAATCTTCCCCTGATGAAGTGTTATAAGAATTTATATTCCATAAATGAAACTAATATAATCAAATACATAAACTAATCATTTTCACTATTACTATCATCACCATCTACTTCCCGGTTAGCCAGCTCCCGATGTTTCATTTCATTCTCCAGCTCCATGTCATCTAGTTCTGTAGCAATCTTAGGCTCTACCAATATATTGTATGACCCGTGTTTCTCCTCTATAGACTGCTTGATAACAGCTAATGCCCCTAGTAGCTTCGCTACTCCCTCGTTCTGGTCTAGAGTAGTAGTGGTCATGATATACTCGGGAGGAGCTATTAGATTGATCTGTAGCGGAGGATCACCGGTTGAGTACATAAGACCAGCTCTTAACGCATGCTTAATAGCTTCTATACCTTCATAACTGTAACAATTAAGCTCAAATGTGGCTCTTAGCTTAACAGGCTGATGAGCCAATCTACGTCTTATACTATTAAGCAGAGCATCACGAGTATTCTCATCCAAGTTAAGAGGATTCAATATAGAAGGTTCAATAGCAGCCTTTTTGAATATATCATAACAAGCTCCCTTCTTATCCTTACTGACGTCAATAGCCCACGCTGTATTCTGGTATAACTCCTCAAACTCTTCATTCGATTGGAATTTTAGTGTATCAGCGACATGACGTAGTATCTGATTAATCGTCTTAGACTTGATGAATCTCTCCTGGAACTTTTCTGCCTCCTCAGTTGATACTCTCTTTTTAGAGAGGTCGATATACCCCTTAACCTCATCTACTCGTATTACAGCTACACACTCGTTACGTCCTACCCGCAAATGTTTGTTAAGAGAGCGGATACGTCTTCTTGACACCTCGCTCATGAGGATCATCCCCTCTATGTCATTATACTCCAGTAGGGTACAATATGCCCCCATATCCTGGATACGATTCACATTAACCATAACTATCTCATCCAGCTGAGGAAACCTTGACTGATAGTAGCGACAGTTGAGCTTCACTGAAAACGAGGCTGCCATTCTTAGTAATCAGCTTGTTATGAGCAAAAACACAGAATTACAAAGCAAATTCAATAATCAACACAGTGGAACCTGCATAAGCCGACACCTGTATAATCCTGAAGACATCTGTAAGCCAACAGTGTTTCTTATCTGAAAAAGCTCTCGACAATACAACTTCACCTGCATAATCCTACAATTTACTAAACAGACAAAATCTTCATATCCCAACAGGCGTCGGTTATGTAGGTTCCACTTACCGATAATTTGTAATTACACACTATATCAAATAGATTTGAATAAGTGGAAACTATTGTTATAATATTGATACTGATGTCAGGTCGCGGATAAAATAAAATGACATTTATGTTTCTTTATCAGATGTCTTGTAAAGTGTAAACAGATGCTAATTACTAACAAATTGCTAAAGACTTTCTACACGATACAATAACTATTTAGTAACGTGAACAACCCTTCTAACTAGCTTGTAATGTAATGTCTAGTTAGTCTAATTAACTATCTTTTAGAGAGTGGGGAATGAACAGGTCATACCCAGGGGCCAGGGATATGCATTCCAATATCCCAATCGTAGGTATACTACTATTCTACCGAGATAATAATTAAGTTTGAATTTCTGATCAAGACTTTGCCAATAACCAACCATTTGACTGAAAATTCGTATTCATGTGGCCAAGTGGATAGAAAAGGAAGTTTTGGCGAATACATAAAAAAGTTAAAGACTACTCATACAGTGTAAAACAACCATGGTCTTTCCTAAATTAACCGAATACGACCGGGAAAATGTGTGATTTTATGACGTCAAAAAGTTGCCAAATCTCGTTTGTGCTGCGGGAATTGGTTAAAATGAAGTGGTAAAACTTTAGTGTTCCTTTTCATTACTAACGTAACACTCGGTAAAGGGATAAGCTTTCGATTCTTAATAATGTAGTATACCAAAATAAGAAGTATTTCTCAAGAAAAATTTGTCAATTTTGAACACAAATTCGTATTCTAGTACCATCTACATATTCATGAAGAACGAATTTCCAGTTTTCTACATATATGTACTGCGATGTTACATCTGTTGTAAAAGTCGATATCAGGAATTATTCACATACTTAGAGGTATAGACTAATCCGAACTAAAGAAAATACAATTACAGTCATGCTCATTATGTAACAGGCAGTAGTCCCTCAATCAATAATTAGCTATTACTCAATCTTAAGATCTTATAGAATAAAAATACAGATTATATAGAGTTTGGTATCCACATATTCAATGTCCATTAAAAAGTGTAGATTCACTGGATCAGGTTTTGGGGGTGACTAGCAACAACTATTCCTCTTTTCCTCAGGAGTGTCGTCGACAATGTCCAGAGATGGTTGCGGTCGTGTCGGAGATCTGGCATTATAATTAGATTCTCCTTGTGAGGAGATCAGCCGTCTGGTGAGATCCAAGAATAGCTCTTCTATACCTTTGTTGAGTTTAGCAGAACAGTGGAAGTGTTTAGCCCCTACCTGTCCTGCATACTCTATAGCATTCTGTTCCTGTACGTGTCTGTCTCTCTCCATATCAGTCTTATTACCTACAATGGCGAGTACTAGGTCAGACCCACACATACGTCTCAGCTCCTTTACCCATATCTTTACACGGTCAAACGAGTTAGCATCAGTTATGTCATACACTAGTATAGCTCCTCTACTGTCTCTGTAGTATATGGGAGCTATAGCGTGGAATTTCTCCTGCCCAGCTGTATCCCATATGTGTAAGGACACGCGCTTGCCAGATAAAGTCAGTTTCTTCGTACGGAATGCAGCCTGGAGAGTTACGTCATGTTTTTCACTGAATTTATCTTCTGTGTACCTGAGAAATATCGAAGTTTTCCCGACACATCCTTCTCCTAGCAGGACAACTTTATACTCTAAAGATAGTCTCTCTGCCATCAGGTTTCTATAACAATTGAAATATATTTTAGCTTACTAAACATATTTCTTACAAAAAATGGGAATTGTGGAAGTTCTTCTATACAAATTATGGAAATTCTTCTATCTTGAAAGAGATATATTTAACTAGGGGAGGTGGCTCTGGGAGAAATGGGGTAGTAGCTCAAAAGTTGCGTACATAAATTCCCGAAAATAACCCTTCCTCCCTGTGTCTCACTTTTGAGTATTTTGTAATAAAATTAAAATGCATGGGCTACCTGTCACGAAAATTTGGCCCCACCCGGTTTATGTTTATCAAAATAGTAAATAAAAAATCAAATAAGTGTGGAAGAAGTACTTCTGGAGAGTCAAGATCTGATAGAAGGATATAAGAGGTGTTATCAGTATCTAAAAAGCTTGAAAATAAACTAATTAGAGAAAAATCCACTTCAACAACTAAACCTAGCTCTAAAACACCCAATCAAACAATCAGATAGTCTACATCTGGACATCTCCTCATGAAGCTAGCTTGGATACTAATCCGAGAAAAAACCCTGAGATGAAATCCGAATAGTCACCAAAATACACCAAAATATTCATGGATTTTCGGTACTAGGACCATTTTTCATGGTAAAATAGTCCATAAGACCAAAATTTTGGGTACCAATTTTCCATTGACAGACGGGTGAAAGCACGATTTAGGGAACCTTAGATCCCGAAAACGCTAGCGATATAGGGCCCCCTACCCAAAGGCAAGTATCTCTAGCTCATAGGCGTTGGTTTGTGTCTTTAGAAGCGAAACCTAGTTGCTAAGAAAGATTAGATCGAATTAGCTAAGAAGAGCACTTTAATTATAGTATTGGTGGATTTTATTCACTATTATTACTGAATTTCAGGATTTTGCCTTGGATTCATGTAAATATGAATATATCGCTTCAAAACACACAGACATACATCTGAGGGGTGGTGAGACTACTGTGCAATATCCAGGAGCAATATTTACTCCAATACAAGGTAAAATTCAGAACTACAGTAAAAATAGAGAATAAAATCCACCAATACTAAATTTAATGAGCTATTATTACACTTACCAACAGAGGCGTAGCCAGAGTGCGGTACCTAATCTGCCTGTGCCTACCAAAAGTTCACATAGAAATGTACTACATGTGCTGCAATGCTGTACCCTTTGAGCGGACCTAGCTACGCCTCTACTTGCCAACCTGGGTGAAAAAGGTACGCGGGACGTAGCATATTTGTATTAGGCTGGACTACAAAAAGCGGGACAATTAAGGTTTTTGGCAAGTTTTGGCAGGACTTTAGTGTCCACATAACCCTCAACGCATGTACGAAAAAACGGGACAGTTGACAAGTATGTTATTAGCCAATTCGATCAAAATCATTCGCGCCAAGTATATATCGTTTCAAAAGATACAAAGACAAATCTATGAGGTAGTGAGATATTCCTACAACATCCAAGAGCAATATTAACGCCAATCCAAGGTCAATTCTGAACACAGAACTGAGGATCTCCGTCCCCAAAACGCTAGCAATCTATGGACGGGGATCCCCTAATCGCGGTTACAACGCCTCGACTCTCGTACCTAGGATCAATTTCCTAGAGTCCCAGACAAATGGATAATTTCTCTGGAGATTACTCCGGTTAATCAGGTCAAATGGCCTGGTCCCAATGTGACCCTATTAAGCGAAGTATACTGTATTGTCTGTATATGCCAATTTGATAATATTCGACTCACTATACTTGAAAATTGCTAAAATTTTTACCGTATTAGGAGTTAGTCGTGATTCGTGAATAACTTGAATGGGTTTCAACTAAGTTGACTAATTCATTCAAATATCGTCAAGAATAATGAATAATTCATGAATAATTCATGAATTAGTCAACTTAGGTTTTCAAACCCTAGTGCTATTGTCCAAAAAAAGAGAAAATCTACACGTCGTGCATGACTAATTTTTCAATTACAATTGTGGTGAAAAAAATTCAATCTTCAATTTTTCAAATTGTGACCCTGGACTTCAGATTCGGAATCACTATGGTGGATAATAAAAAGTCGAGTGTACGTGCTCACAGGGTCGAGTTATGCATGCTCATGGGGTACGGGGTCGAGTGTGCATTTTATTACGAAGCTTCCTATATCGTAATGCAAAATGTATACCCAGTCGTATGAAAAGACTCAAATGCAGCTTTAGACGTATGGCCCCCATGATGTGAGCCTGTGAATAGGGATTGGCCGTGTGCATACTTGCCAACTGTCCCGTTTTGGTGGGACGTCCCGATTTTTTGGACATATGTTGAGGGTCAATGAGGCTAGTATGCCACCAAAACTTGCCAAAAACCTTAATTGTTCCGCTTTTTTGTAGTCCAGTCTAATACAAACATGCTACGTCCCGCGATCTCCCGCTACTTTCTTCACTTAGGTTGGCAAGTATGCGTGTGCATGCTCATAGTTACAGACTGAGAGTCGAGTGTGCACGCTTCCATGCTGGCATGCTGTATACTTGCATTTTATGACACAATTCTAAGTGTAGAAGGGGGGCATCGCCCCCCATTCCACAGTTACGCCACTGAAATGCATGTTCACTTTTGTATAAATAGTGAGAAACCTAATTTAACATGGTTTCTGCTCGTATTTAGAGTCAGTTTAATAAGCTCCTGTATATCTTTCAGAAAAGTGAAAGACATGTAGCTGTTGGCGATTCGACAACATCTCGCACAACATAGCTACCTATGTGAAAGCAAGATTATAGTATGTTAGCTGCATGCAGGTCCTAAAATTCGTTTATGATGTGTAGCAATCTTACTTTGTGAAAATTCAACAATATCTCAGGGGTGTTGATCTCTAATCACATAATTTTAATATTACTTCCTAGTGTAGTGAATCTCAACTTACTGGGGACAATTACCCCAAGTTTGTACTATGATTAATGAAAGAAGGTCCGCGGTTGCAAAAGGTTTCCAGACATAATGTCGAGGACAATTTTCTGCCAAAACTTTCAAAAAACTATATATTATTTTCTTCGCTTAGGTGAACAAAGTATAAGTATGCCCAGGATCTAATCAGTCCCGTCATAGTTTGTTCCAGTTTTACTCAGGGCCGAGGAATATGTAAATTATATAATTTCGTGCATTATTTGCATGTAATGATCATTAATTTCGGATTATGAAGTAATTATGCTAGAAAAGGATCCGTAGACGGTTAGCCGGTATGATCACCTTTAATGCATATAGGGGTGTGCTTAATTTCCGTGACGTGTCGTGACAGTCCCGGAAATTGAAGATGCCTAAAATACGGGACGTGACGTTTGTGTTAACCTCCCAAATTCATCATGCAAATTGTACAACTAGACGCTTCATGTATTCTGTGCTAACCATACAATCCTGGGATCTTACAACTAGTTCGTGAAATCTTATGAGGCCGGTGTAGGCACTTGAGGGTGGCCTGATAATCGATACAGTAAAACATTTGAGCCAACGAGCAATCTTGGCGTATTATAACTAGTGTGAAAATTTTCAATTTTGTAAGGGATCCTTAATTCACTGGATTGGTTTCCGATATACTAGCGATTTACGGACTTCAAGAGTCCTCAAAATGCTTGTGTTTAAGGTGTAAGCGTGGTTGGGGACCCAGTGATTTATCTCCGCAACCTCAAAAACGCTAGCGGTTTCGCCTCTCCATCCCTATATCGCTTGTTTTTTTTTAATATCTAAGGTTCCCTAAAATGCACTTACACCTAAGATCCAAAAATGCGCAAGCAGTAACACTCTAGACCAACACCTCTGGAGTCGATACTCTATGGATCAACAGATGGAGCCGCCTTATCCATGAAGCATATAGTTATACTATAACTACATGCTTACTCCAGTGTGATCGCATTTTTGGGACCATTGGTGTAACCGCATTTTAGGGAACCTTAGATACCAAAAGCCAAGCGATATAGGGATGGAGAGGCGAAATCGCTAGCATTTTTGGAGGTTGCGGCTCTAAATCACTGGGTTCCCAACCACGCTTACATCGGGGCCTAAAACACGAGCATTTTGAGGACTCCTGAAGTCCGTAAATCGCTAGCATATCGGAAACCAATCCAGTGAATTAAGGACCCCTTACAAAATTGAAATTTCTCACACTAGTTATAATACGCCAAGATTGCTCGTATGCTCAAATGTATTACTGTATTGGTTATCAGGCCACCCTCACGCCAGGGCCTGAAATCCCATAACAAGCCTTTCTAACCAAATAGATACGAATTCTTACAGGGAAACACTGATATAAGCCCGAACATATCTAATATAACATCTAATTTGCATAGAAACAATGGTATTAGTGGAGCTAGGTCGTAAGATAACCACAGCCCTGAGGTCACTAGGCAGTGCTACTGTTATCAATGATGAAATTCTACAGGTAGTTATCCAAGAGATTTGTAAGGCTCTTTTAGAAGCAGACGTTAATGTCCGTCTGGTGAAGCGACTCAGAGATAATGTTAGACTAGCTTTAGAGAGAGATGATGCAGGAGGTGTAAATAAGCGCAGGACAATACAAACAGCTGTTTTCAGAGAACTCTGTTCTCTTCTAGACCCTGGAGTCCCTGCATGGGAACCTAGGAAGAACAAGCATAACGTTATAATGTTCGTAGGATTGCAGGGCAGTGGTAAGACCACTACGTGTACGAAACTAGCACGATACTACCAGCGTAAGGGATGGAAGTGTGCACTAGTGTGTGCTGATACATTCCGCGCTGGAGCATACGATCAGCTACAGCAGAACGCTATGAAAGCTCATATACCTTTCTATGGACGCTACACAGAAATGGACCCAGTAGTGATAGCAAGCGAGGGTGTGGATACCTTCAAGAAGGAAGGATTTGAAATAATAATAGTAGATACTAGTGGTCGTCACAAACAGGAGGAGAGTCTGTTTGAAGAGATGTTACAGGTAGCTAATGCTACTAATCCTGATAACATTATATACGTTATGGATGCTACTATAGGTCAGGCATGTGAAGCACAGGCTAAAGCTTTTAAAGGTAAAGTAGACGTAGCTAGTGTTATCGTTACTAAACTGGATGGACATGCTAAAGGGGGCGGAGCTCTGAGTGCAGTAGCTGCTACTCACAGTCCTATCACGTTTATAGGGACAGGGGAACATCAAGATGATTTGGAGCAGTTTAAGACAAGAGCATTCGTTAGTAAGCTGTTGGGCATGGGAGATATTGAGGGATTGATGGATAAAGTGAGTGAATTGAAACTTGATGAGAATGAGGAATTAATTGATAAGTTAAAACAAGGTGTATTCACCCTCAGAGACATGTACGAGCAGTTCCAGAATATTATGAAGATGGGTCCTATCAGCCAGATCCTGGGCATGATCCCTGGTCTCGGACAAGACTTCATGCCAATATCTGAGGAGGATAGTGTTATGAGACTCAAATCTATCATGACAATAATGGACAGTATGAATGATCGTGAACTTGATAATCCTAACGGAGGAAAGTTGTTCTCAAAGCAACCAGGTAGAATAGCTAGGGTAGCTAGGGGATCAGGTACCTCTATCAGAGAGGTTAACGAAGTACTGACGTATCACAATAAGTTCTCACAGATGGTAAAGAAGATGGGGGGTATGAAGGGACTATTCAAGGGAGATCCTAATAGACAAATGAATCCTATGGACATGATGAAGATGAATACTCAAATGGCTAAGATGATGAATCCTCAGGTTCTACAGAAGATGGGTGGTATGGGGGGACTACAGAACTTGATGAAACAATTCCAAGGAGGTGGAGCTGGATTTCCTAACATGTAACTTATAGCAATCTATTTATATATGCATGATTCTGTTGTTAATGATTTGTTTGGGTGATAGAAATAGTGGATTGCGCTCATTGACTGATTTGTTTACATTGCTGCTTCCATTCCAGGATTGCATTTCATTTGTTGATACATTATTTGACTTTGACATTGACTTAGTTTATATCAAATTTATGAAATGTTTAAACTAATATGACGTCATTGATTATTATAATTCAACATTCTCTGAATTACATTACGTCAAGTTAATTATAAACAAAGTTACGACGGATAATACTGATATATCAGAGTACATAAGACCTCGTAAATATGGACATGTTTGGCACGTAACTCCGTATAAGTACAAAATTCGATGTTTCCCTGGCATAAGTATAAACTAGATTCACTGTGGTTTAAAAATTAGCTGTAATAATGTGTACTTTTATACGTCGCATGAGGATATCTCATCTCAATACAGCTAGATGGTTATCCACATCTCGTACTAATAACATGAAGGTATCAGTATTGGGAGCAGCTGGAGGGATCGGACAGCCTCTATCCCTCCTCTTAAAGCAGTCTCCTCTCATCTCTCATCTAGCTCTGTACGATATCGTTAATACTCCAGGAGTAGCAGCTGATCTCTCACATATCAACACCTCTACAATTGTATGTCATACAATCGTTTCTTAATTTTCTTATACAGTTTAAGGACAAAAGTATTCGACCATTTCCGAATTGCAAATATTTCGTTATATTCTTCTTCGCCCATGTAACTATAAGATATTCTTATACTTCGATATCCGTCAATCTACATAAATGAGTCTTATTCACGCTTATTCTCTGCTTTATAACTAATAGTTATTTTATACGTCAGAGTGATTAGGTTTTAGTTTGATATACTTAGTATTGAATACTGTAAGTGGTCGAATACTTTGTCCTTTAATTGTATATTTATTATCTTGTTTGTTTATTTTATTCAAAATATTTCTATCGACGACATCTGCTGTAATTTCATATTTCTGAAAGTAAAACTTTTCTTTGTCAGTAAGATAATATGACAGTGTTTACTGTGTATTAGAATTCCAGAAAGGGCCACATTTTTTCTGACAAACTAACCTCTCCCGTTCCTATAGGTTTACTGAAAGCAGTATCTCGTAATTATTTGGTTCTGATTCATCCAAGTTAATTTTAACATACCGTACATACTACCCTTTCAATACTAAGAGCCATATAGCATTAAGATCCGTGTTTATTCACTATAAACTTAGTTAAATTTGTAGAATAAATGAGAGAATATTGATATAATGCATAAAGATAAACTGATAAAGTAATAGCTGTGAAAATAGGTAACTCTGAATTATTGATTTGTGTATCTAAATGACAGGACGAACTTCTCTTATTTGAGCTACCAAATTAGCGAATGATTCTTCTCCAAACATATCCCTCCATTCGTCCTCTACCTGCTCACCTTCAATATCTTGCTCCCTAACAAGTTGATTCTTACTGTTAAACCTGAAATCGTATTTCATCAGTCTCTTCCTCTTATCTCTTCCTATGCTGTGAATTTGATGCATCTTATATTTGCATATCTGTCTTAATACTCTCTTCCACTCCAGGACTATACCCCTAGACCAACCTAAGTGTTTCATCAGAAAGTTAGTCTCTACCAGATCCTCTGCCCATAGATACAGGAACCGTACGATCTCGCTAAGGGGCTGTCTCACCTGAGAGAATAGAGAATGTTGTCTAATTGAAGCTGTGTTCCTGCATTTCTTCAGAGGACAACGCCAAGTAACTCCTTCTAACATTTGTAGTTTAATCCTCTGGTTCATTACTGATCCACATTTGCAATACATTCCTATAGGCAAGAGACCATTCTCTCTTAGCCAATTGATTGTATTCTCTTCTGAGTTGATTATTGATTTCATCATGGTTCCTAGTCTCAGATTTGAGAGGTTGGGGAATGTACGGGGATAGTTTACACGTTTGAAACTCCTGGTATCAGGTATTCGCATCGGTTTTTTTACTCGATTTTTCATTCAATATCTAAACATAATATATATTATAATACCTATAGTCAAATTCCCGTTATATCTAACAATATCGAAGTCTGAAATTGTATGAATATGGTCCCAAACCGTCAAAGTAACACATTTCATTGGTTATATCCAAGTATTTATCGCGGTTCCTTGAGCTTCGATATA
Organism: Oopsacas minuta; assembly: GCA_024704765.1. Classification (NCBI taxonomy): domain Eukaryota; kingdom Metazoa; phylum Porifera; class Hexactinellida; order Lyssacinosida; family Leucopsacidae; genus Oopsacas; species Oopsacas minuta. Next base: position 185,278 of record JAKMXF010000303.1, read on the forward strand.
ACGGCAGTTGAGTGCATAGTAAATGATAATACTTCATTGTGTAAATTGTTACTAATAATATAATAATACTCATATTATTAGGTAACTTCACACACAGAGAGTCCAGAACTTTATCATTGTCTCAAAGATGCAGATTTAGTAGTTATCCCAGCTGGGGTACCCAGGAAACCAGGGATGACAAGAGACGATTTATTCACTACTAATGCGTCCATAGTCAAGCATCTAGCTACTGGCTGTGCTGAGCATTGTCCGAATGCCTTCATTTGTATAATAGCTAACCCTGTCAATTCTACTGGTAAGGGAATAAACATTATGGTTTGTTTTTAAATTTCATTGAATTTTGTTATTTCTATTGTTTCTTTCATTGTATAATAGAAATATCCCAATTATCAAATTCTACTATTTCCAGTGATAATATTATATCTCTATGTTTTCACATATAATGTACTCTTCGTGTCTCTTGTTCACCTTCCCTTTGTATAATATTCATTATTTTATGTGTATATTGCTCATAGTGCCAATAACCGCAGAGGTTTTTAAAGACAATGGTGTGTATAATCCCAAAAAGATATTTGGAGTAACAACTCTAGATATAGTGAGAGCTAACACATTTGTAGCTGTGTCTAAAGACTTAGATGTTAATCAGGTGTCTATACCTGTTGTCGGAGGACATGCAGGTGTTACCATCCTTCCTCTCCTTTCTCAAGCCAAACCAACGGTTAGTTTGTTTATTCTGATTATTTATTTTATAATAATGTTAATATTTAGAAAGATATTTATCTCATGCCTGTAAGCTGCAACCAAACAATTAATATTTGTTATTTTTCAAGGTTAACTTCTCTAACGAAGAGCTGACTACACTAACTACCAGGATTCAGAATGCAGGTACTGAAGTAGTAGAGGCTAAAGCTGGTCAGGGATCTGCTACTCTATCTATGGCTTATGCTGGAGCAAGGTTAGAGTTCCCAGCACTTCTTTCAGTACTTTTACCTCACTCAAATGCAGTCTAGTTTTATCAAATCACTTTGTGTAATTAAAAGGATTTCGTCAGTTGATACTTGGAAATTTTGGCCCATGTTATGTTTACCATATAGTGGACGCCGGATATAAGAACCCCCTTGGGAGTAGCAATACATGTTCTTATAACCGTCATAATATATACCGGAATATGTTCCGGCATTCTTATAACAGGGATCCACTGTATTATGAGAAATTAACGGGATTTACTCCAAACATCGTTAATTCTTTGACCGTAATTTTCAAGCCTTTTCTAACTAATTCAAGGTTGAATAATTAATAATTATTTTCCATCTCAATAAGTTAGATACCTTATCAGAAACGATTTAAATGTGAGCATTTAATTCCACGAATAAATGAATGACTTATAAGTTATAATTCACAAATTCAGACACATTTGATATATCCTGACTAACGTTGAGGGACACTATATTATATTTGTATCTTTCCATAAGGTTCGTATTCTCTCTGCTACGAGCTGCTCAAGGAGAGAGAGGTATCTCTGAATGTGCGTTTGTAGAGTCTACTGTAGTACCAGAGTTACCGTATTTCTCTACTCCCCTACTTTTGGGGAAAGAGGGAATTGCTCAAAACTTTGGATTAGGAAAACTCTCTGACTTTGAGAAGAAGGGACTTGAAGCTTTGATTCCTGAATTATCAAAGAATATTGAGAAGGGTATCCGCTTCAATAAGTTTGAGTAGACAATACATAGCCTCAGTGGATTTATTTCCTTAGAAGTATACATATTTATTGATTATTACGATAACTATTATTAGGTAGGAAATTTATATTATGAATCCATAGATTGTAATAATCATATTCTCTTATTACATAGCATAGTTCATACATATTATACCATTCTCCCGTTTATGACTTGGTTTTTGCCAAAATTGGGAATTTTGTGTATCCGTATGGCGTAGGCTATGCTGTATCCTATTCAATCCTTCATCTGGCTAATTATGGCAAGAAAGTTGCACACGAGCGCTTCATTATGTTAATTACATTTGTTCTCGTGAACCTAAAGTTTTACTACGACACTGTAAATGGCATTTTTTATTGGTAATCTTTGTTTTCATGATTGTTATTCATTTGCATTTTTTGTATCCTGGAAAATCAATATTTTCTAAATTATCGTAAGTTTTGTAATATGCTTGGGTATACAATAAATAAATAATAATGATATTATATGACATCAAACCTTAGATCAGGGGTGCCCAACTTGATTTAATTGCGGGCCACATTGGCTTCCTCAATAGTTTGGTGGGCCACATGGACCAATTTATAATTTTCAGATTTATTTAGAGAAAATTTGTTGGAATATCCAAGTGGAAATGCTACAGAAAGGGAACACACATATGAAATATTGGCAGACTACAGAAAATGATCAAAAATACTAACTAATAAGAAACCCGAATACTCATTTTACCACCGCTAATACGAGTACAGACAATGATTTACTACTTTGACATGGATGACGATTGATGACGCATATGTC